>MNCI01030304.1:885622-971123 GCA_015680685.1 Gnetum montanum | reverse complement strand
CGTACGCGATATCGCAGGGTAAGACGTGATATCGCATGGGATGCGATATCGCAGCACATGCAGGTCGCGTCTCATCACTTTGTTTACAATATAACTCTATTTATGCTTTATTTATAATTCAGTATGCTCTATTTACATTTCATATCACCGTTTGCATTTCGTTTACATCTCGTTTTCAATAACCCCAGTGCTAGCCATAGTTACGCTCGAGGAAGTCCTTGGTTGATTCGCGTGCAAACCATCCAAGGCACTTTGCCTTCGTTTACTTTTCCAGCTTGCCCTCGGGCGAAGGTAGGGTCAACTGTGGCTGCCCAACAATCTCTCGGTGTCTATTTCCCTTCCAGCCTTACACCGACGATTTAGGTCAGTACACCAAGGATTAGCAAAACGTCGTTGTTTTCATTGCATCTTCAACCCCTTTTAGTTTAGTATGAAGTTGTTCCATAGCTTCATCTCTTGTCAATGTTGGGTTTAGAAATGTGGGTTCGGCAATCTAGCTCTTAATTCGGCAACTTCAACAGCCAAGTGTTCATTTAGCTCCCTGGCTATTTTGAGTTGTCCTTCCAAGATGATATTTTTACCCCTTTCCTCAAGCATCTTTAACTGGGTTGCAGTGATATTGTTTAGAATGTCAAAGACATTTTAAAGTGTTTGCTCGGTTCCTACTAGTCGATCCAGCAGTTCTTCATGTTGCACTACATTTATTCTACCGCTCGTGGTTCCTACATACATTTGCACATCCTTGAGTGCAGGGACATCTAGTGTAGATGTTGCAGGTGCATTGAGCATTTCGACAATGTAGTTGGCAACCATCTCTGCTATTGTCTCCTGCCCTTGGTGCTACATCACCAATATAGTTACCCCCTTACCTTCCTCTAAGCACATTGAGAAAATCACAACGTTCCCAGAGATTTTTGGGAGTGACTATTATTCTATGAGAGATACTATGAACTTTCTGGCACTTGGATTCAACCTTATGGATAGCTACATTATTTGGGTTGAGAAAATTTATCCACCTTCACCCATCAAAGTAATTGTTTGAGCCGCCTCGTTGAGGTGACTCATTACTGGTCTGTACACAAATGTGTCCCTGCCACTCATGCCTGCTCATTGCTCTTGTTCACTTAAGAGCCATTCTTAGTATTTGCACAACTATTGGGTAATTGCAACAATGTCTAGCATGGTTGTTTGAGTGGTAGGTGATGATGGTTGTTTTTGCTCCTCTTATTGTATGGTAGTTGTAGGCATCTTTTCCTTCATCATTTTCACCCAATTGGTGATTGGAACAGTCTTGATAGTATCATTGGTGTAATGGACTATTCCTCTCCCCTAATAGAGTTTCCTGATGAGGCATGGAAAGGGAAGAGCCTTCTTTCCATGTCCATTTTCTTTAAACTACTTCTCCATCTCTAGATAGATCAGTTGTGAAAGGTGGGCAGAGAAGGAAATAATTTTGCTTGGCCTCACCATGGGATTGAGGTGGAAGGTCACAATCTTGTAGTGGATCCTCTCTACCAATGTGAGTGCATCAAACTCTTTGTGATTGACACCATAGCATCATTGCATTCATTCTTTTCTGATACTAGGATTTGCCTGCATTGGGATCTTAGTTAGGCTTGCCTCCATTTTTAGCAACCCAAGCACTATAGCAATGGCTTGCTCTGAGTAGGAGACTAAGATTTCCTTGATTTTTACTATGGGTTTGGGCTGCCTGTTCTTCCATAATAAAAACGTCTCTCCCATGTACCACTCATCGATGACAGTGATGATTGGCCACACGGGAGAGGCCTTCAAGTGGTCTTGCACTTGTTTTGCTGCCTGGTCTAGGAAAGGGCCAAAGTTTAACTCCTAGAGCATTGATTTTTGGACCTTCCTTGATTTGATCTAATTCAAGAAAGCCTCTGTCAAGGTCACCTCAAGATTTACCAGTTGTGCTGGTGCATCATCCCGATGGGAGTGTTCTATTGCTGTTGCTGGTTCTAGAATCTGTTAGATAGATTCCACCTTTGCCTCTTCCCTAAGAGGACTTGTGGTGTGGGTTGTAAGTGGCTCTTATTAGGCCTATTTTTGGCCCCTTCCCATTCTAGGTCATTTCTCCCTTGGTTGAGATGGTCCTAGTTCATGCGTGTGCTTTCCTTTTGGTGTCATTTGCAGTCACAACACATCCATGGATTAATAGATATAATGTATAACTTTAAGGTTTTAAATACTTTTTCTCATTAGTTAGTTAGTTACACTTTGGCTAAGGTTGGACCATGGTAGATTGATTATTTCATTATTATTTTATTAATTATTTATTGTAAATGTCACCAAAGTTTGTTGGAAAGTTTTAACTCCTGCAATTAATTATTTAATAGTTGATTTTTCAGTTAAACCTTTGTGCGAGAGAAAAATCATGAGAAAATTTTCTATCAAAAAATGGCACATTTGTTACCCCCATGATGAAGAGCTTACCTTTGGTAGCTGTAGGGTCAAAGATCAAAGTGATTTCGATAAACAGTTAGGAAGTTATGGAATCTAGAAGGTTTTGGGCTCTAAAAAAATGAAAAACTCCCTTGGTGTTTGTGAGAAAATGTAAAAATATTCCAAGTGGGTCATGTATATATACTATTTTTCTACCACATCAATGGGGCCCTATATATGGGGCCTTATATACTGATCTGCTCTGTCAACAGGGCCCCATATACGGGGCCCATATGCAAAAATTTGAAATATGAATATCTTTAAAAATATGAGAAATTTTTCAATGAATTTGGGGTCCATGGAATCCCAAAAAATCCAAGGATATGATAAAATCATTGAAAAGGATCGTTGAAAGCTGAAAAATTGAAAAATTCAATGGAGAATATGTGTAATGAACAAAATATGTAAAGGAGTACATGGTGTGATGTAGAAGATGGGTGTATGAAGGATTTTGTTCACAAGAATGTCTAAGGATAAGGTACTTAATGAACCCAACCAAGAGATATGTAAGTGGATCCTCCCCATAGCAGGCACATGCCCTTTTTACCCTTGCATAACTTCAACCTAGGCCCCCATAGGTGATTAATGGTTGATGAAAGTTAAGGATTAAAACTCGAAAGATTCTACTTGAGAATTCAAATACATCAGACAAAGACATAGAATCAAGAACATGGACACCGATAGTGAGATGAGTTACAGTAAGCATAGACGGATAATGGAGAAGGTGGAATGGAATTCCAACTAAGGTCATAAGAAGTCCCTTGAAGAATTTGTGTTTAAAATGACTTAAGAAGATCCATCCTTAGTCCAGACCAAAACCAACCTCTTTTAGTGAATTTGCATCACCACTTCAAGACCGATCCACCCCCTCAAGGCACAAGAGTGTTTCCACAAAACAACCATGATTCCATAAAGAGAAGAAAAGAAAAGTAGGAAGTGAGAGAGGGCCTTATTTAGATGGGAACTTCAGGCATGGGTAACATGTTTTTCTAGTCCCATAACCAGTGCTTGTAACCTGTTTATTTGTCTAAGGGATGTGCTTTGAATTTCAATCTTGTTTTGTTTATTTTTTTATTTTTTGTTTTTTTCCTTTTGGATGGAAACCACACCATACAAAGACTTTATTTAACTTCTTGTTATTGTTTGAAATGGAATTGTAAGAAGTCCATAGAAATACTTGAGCACCCAAGTAAGTAGAAGAGTACAAAGAGTATTGAGTTCCCTTGAAGTTACACTCTATGCAAACCTTTGAATCTTTCCCAATTCTAGAAACTACTAAGGTTACAAATTTACTAAAAGTTGATTTAATGAAAGGGACGTCAAACTTCAAAAACAAGGAAAACCATAGAGTTTGCGAATGGATGGATGTCGTGGACTCATTGCCTATTCCATAAAAAAGAAATCATGATTGAGCCATTAGTACAAAAATTCAAAAATAGAAACTAGACATTGGCAAACAAAACATAAAGCACAAACCAACATTAGTAGCAGCTACAACACCACTGTGTCCTATGGTAATAAAGCATTTTTATTAGCAAAAATTTAAAAATCACACTCAAACAAAACAAAGTAAAAAATATAAGAAAGTGTAAAATATCCAATAACAATTCAAATATACTAACAATGGTGTAAAACAAAAAATGGTGTAAAAATAGGAAAAGTTTTGAAAATCAAAAAGTTGTACAACAAATAACTTGAAAAATCAAAAATGTGAAAAACAAAAAATAGAAAAACTAAGGAGCCATATGAATGATTAGCATGGATGACCATCTCCCCCATGGTTTTCCATTTATTGAGGTAGTTCTTACATTAACTTGCTTGGGCTCATGGAAAGGTTTTACTTATTGGATGTTGACCAACTACTTTTCATTTGGGCTCTTAGGTTTGTATATGGCCATGGCACTAGAAGAAAAGGTATCTTTAATTATATATGGTCCCTCCCACAACGTTTGGAACTTTGTTTTCTGAGATATGTGTGTGGGGTTCCAATAGAGAACCTTATCTCTTGGTTGAAATAACACTTTCTATATTCTAAGGTCATGTCATTGTTTATTGAATGCCTTGTGCACTTCATTCAAAGACAGGGCTATGAATTAGTTTTCATCTAGCACATTCAAGTTGATCAATCTTCTTCTTTATGCTAGGCTTAGGTCAAGGTCCAAGTCACAGACTATTGAAAGTATATGGAGCTCAGATTGCACTAGAAGTGTTGGAAGTTTTCCGTACACCATCTCATAGGAAGAGTAGCCAATAGGAAGTTTTCATGTTGAGCAGTAGGCCCATAGGGCATTGTCGAGTTTTGTGCTCCAATCTCTCATATATTTTCTTATGGTCCTTGTTAAGATCTTTATAATCTTCCTATTGGCGATTTCTACTTGACCATTGGCTTGGGGGTGATAGGGTGTTGTTATTTTATGTTCAACCCCCAAGTGTTGCATGAACTTTCAAAAGGTGACACCTATAAAATGAGTTAAATTGTCAGAAATCAATGCACATGGCACCCCAAACTTGTTTATGATATGTTGTTGTATAAATCTAGTAGCAGTGAATGATGTACAATCAGTGATGGCTGCTGCTTTTGCCAATTTGGTGTAATAGTCAACTGCTATGATGATGTGTGCCTTTTCATTAGACATGGATGTGATGGGACCCATGAAGTCTATGCCCCATATGTCAAAGGGCTTTAGAGGTTAAACCCACTATTGAGGATCCTCCATTTGTGCAATCATCTGACCATCTTGTTGAAAACATTCACAAGATCGAACAAATTGGTGGGCATCCTTAAAGATTATCGACGAATATTATCTTACCATCAGGATTTTTATGATTGTGCATCTCCTTGCATAGTGATCTCTGTAAGGGTCTTTTGTGAGCATCTTGGAGAACATGCAATTGATCTACATCAAGGACACACCAACATACCAGGCCATTAGCATACACCTTGTAAAAGTATTTGTTGATTTCCATGAAGTACTTTGCCTGATGTAGAAACTGTTGTTTTTTCCTAAAGTCTAGATCTTGTGGCATCTCTTTAGTGAGAAGGTAAGTGAGGATGCTATCATACCATTTTGGTTCAGCGAGCACTTGGTCATTTATTGCTCCTGTAAAGAGGAGTTCATCTAGAAATTGATCAGAAAGTGGACTCTCCTCCTCTTTATTATCCCATCTTAACTAAGAGAGGTGGTCAACAACCACGTTCTTAGTCCTTTTCCAATCTACCATTATGAGATTGAATTCCTACAAGATCACAAACCATCGTATGATACAGGGGCTTACTATTGGCTTATTCATTAGGAAGTGGATGGCACTGTGATCTATGTGCACAAACACTTTATAGCCAAGCACATAGTGCTTGAACTTTTCGAGAGCATACACCACTTCCATAACTTTTTTCTCAATTGTGATGTAATTTAATTATGCACTTATATTGCTTTGACTCACGTAGTTGATCTAATATAGATGTTTCTTATCATGCAACTATGTAAGCACTGCTTTGGAGGCATAATTAGATGCATCTGTCATTACATGAAATGGCTTAGACCAGTTTGGTGCTCGTAAAATTGGAGTTTGTATGAGTTTTTCCTTTAGTAGTTGGAATGCATGTTCACACTCCATGGTCTAAACAAATGGAACATCTTTCTTTGTAAGCTTGACTAATGGCTTTGTGACTTTAGAGAAATTCTCTATGAATTGTTCGTAGTAGTTGGTGTGTCCAAGGAATGATTTGATGTCTTTGACTATCTTTAGTTGGCATGTGATTCCTTGGATGACCCTTATCTTTTCTGGGTCTACCACAATTCCTGCTTGAGTAATTCTGTGCCCTAATACTATGCCCTCCTTGACATTAAATGGCTTTTCTACTAATTGAGCTTGAGGTTTCTTTCAATACATTTTTTTAGTACCTACTCAAGGAAATCCAAGGCTTGCTCAAATGTAGCCCCATAGGTAGAGAAGTCATGCATAAAGACTTCTACCCTACTACCAATCAATTGCTGAAAAATACTAAGTGTTAAAATGTTGCAAGGGCATTGCACATACGAAATGGCATCTAACAATATGCAAAAGTTCCTTAGAGACTCATGAATGTTGTCTTGGCTTGATCCTTTGTCACAATCTAGATTTGGTTATAGCCACTATAACCATCCAAGAAGCTATAATAGCAATGCTCGGAGATAGTGTCCAACACTTTGGTCCATAAATGGCAATGGAAAATGATCATTAATTGTTGTCATGTTTAACAACCTAAAGTTGATGCAAACTTGTCATTTGCCACCTTTCTTTGGCACAATTACAAGTGGGCTAACCCACTCACTATTTGCAATGGGATAGATGAACCCTGCCTTTAGGAGTTGTTCTATTTCCTCCTAGATGATTTGCTTCAACTTGGGGTTCAGCCACCTCTGCAACTGCCTTCTTGGCTTCATGTCCAAGTTGGTATAGATACAATGCTCACATATCCTTGGATTAGTTCCTATTAGTTTGTGATATGACCAAGTAAAGGCTATTGGCCATTAGTTGATCACCATCAACAACTTGTCCTTTTGTTTAGGAGCAAGATTCACATTGATTATAATTGGCTTGTCATTGTTTAAAAATGCATACTCCATGATGGGTGATAGAGTTTTTAACTCTAAGGGATCTTGCTTGAAATTATCAAGGATTTCCATATCTTCCTAACAAGTGTCATCATCTTCATCATCAGAGAGTTGGTGATGAACTTACTCAAGTTCATCCATGCTTTCGACATAGGCACATGTTAGGCACTTAGTAAGTTCCATGCATAGTTTGCTACTATATGAGTTAGCTGTTAGCCACTAGGTACCCTCATGTTTTATGGCTACTGCATATAGGCACCTTTGGATTATTTATTTTATGTGCACACTGATTGCATGCTTTAATGAATGTATTCTTAATGCACTAAATTTTTGCATGCAATTGCACCTATTATCACTGTATGCAATGCATGAAACATGCTTCTTCTCTAGTTGTCCAAATTCATTCTTCTTGGAGATTTCCAATGAGAGGTCCCTTATGCTTATTTGTGCATCAACTGTGCTTAACCAAGCCCTTTCCATAATGATGGGGAAGTCACCTTTGCATTTTTGTACCTTGATCACCAAAAAATTGGCAAAATAGGACCACCCACAAACTATGGTCACAATGTCCTCCACTAACCCCAAGGAACAGTGATTGATTGGTCTACCAATTCCAAATGGATATTGCTCTTCTTGAGGGGTGGTGGGTTCTAGGCCTTATACATGTCATGGGAGATGAGATTAACACTGAAACTAGAATCAAGATGAGCCTTGCATTGCTCATGTCTAGCGATCTATAAGTAAATAAGAGGACTTCCTATGTCTGATATTAAAAGACCATTTCTCTTAAAAGGTCATCAAAGGAAAAAGATCCATTTAAGCATGAAGTAAATAATGAAGAAAAAATGGCTTTCTTGTTAAGAAGAGTTTAAATATTACTAGCTCAAAAATAAAGAAATTTAATCAAACTGGCATCAAAGGTAGAGGTCATGTAGCCTATGACTACCCAAGTATTGGCAGGTTGCAAAAGAAGGATTCATCCAAAGCTGAAAAGAAAGAGAAAAATTTGTACTCAAGCTAGGATGAGGAATAGAGTGAGGAGGAAGAAAATGATACTACTATAGATTCACATCTTATTTGCATGGCTCTTACAAATGAAAATTCCATACAAGTCTTTGAAGAGCCTAAAGGTAATATTAAAAATAGGTACAATCACCTCCTTGTGTTGATTTTAAAGTCCCAATGATTTTTAAAGGATTTTTTATTAATATTGCTAAATCAAATGATTTGGGCCCTTGACAATAATTTATGGTATCAAGTTGTTTTAGTCCTTAACTATAATTCATAGACTTTCTAGGAAGGTAACATTATGATTATCTACTATATATTTTAAAATATTTGAATAATGAATACCACTAATGTAAGACTTTGGTTTCAAAAAGTCTTTACAATTAATCTTGGAACTATCATGGAGTTGATTATTGATGCAAAAGTTGCTATTACTTCCATCCTATATTTTGGGATGCATCTCTATAAGGAGCAATATGATCCTAAAGTAATCAAGGAAAGAATATTATTCTCTCTACAACATATGCATTATGTCTAGAGAAACTAGGAAGAAGCCTAGCTCATGTGCAGTGAGAGCCTATTCCTGACCAATAGTTATCATCTTTTGGGCCACCAATATAAGGGAAGTATTTTAAGATTCTCACCAAAAAGACACTCAAGTAGCAAGACTTCCAAATCTAGCATTCATAGAAAATGAACAAGAATAGATTTATTCATATTAATTTCTGCAAAAGTATCTAGGGTAAACGTGTAAGCTTATTTTGGTGAAGATACATTTGAATATCTTACCTTGAGATGTATTTCTTGGTGTTTGTAGTTGAAATTGACATGGTCATATGCAATTTCTTTATGGACATCTATTGAGGGTATGATTAGTTGCTTTGACCATTCTTGTGGATATTGGATCTCAAATATTCAAAGTTGTATGTGTTACTTCACTCTCCTTACTATAAAATTAATTTATATTATGATTTTTCTAATGTATAAAAAGGGGAAGAATGTGTTAATGATGACTATCATGAGATATTGGTAACATATCCTATATGAAAAAGACTATTTTATTATTATTGGATATAGAGTTGATATTTTTGGCATATACATGATATATTCTTAATTACATACTTCTACTTTAGAGACAAGATACTTATTTTTCAATGCTCAGCCTTTGGTTTTACATGAAAACATGTTGGTCATCAGTTGAAAGGCTTTAATTATGTCCTATATGTGCTTTATGGATTGTATGTTTTTAACTTGCATTTTGGATAGGGTTGGGCAAGTTTTGATGTAACCATTTCTTGTGTTATTCTTTATGATCATGGATAATGGATATGTTTCCATTAAATGTTTTTTTCTGATTTTAAATCCATCCTACCATAAGAGTATTTATAAATTTTTTTGTCTTTAATTGTTTATCATATGATGATATGTTATGCTATCTCATTTTCTCAATTTTCAGACATCACCAAAAAGGCGAAGATTATTGACCTTTTAGTATGTCACAACCTTAAAAAATGGAGAAAGTGGAAAATTTTCTTGTGAAATCTTAAAGGACTTGGAAAAGATAGGATCAAGACAAAGGTCATGTTGACACCAAGATAAAATCTAAGTTTCCAATTAGAAGTGATGAAATCTCAACCAAGATTACAAGAGTTTGAAGAAGTTACAAGAATGCACAACATCTAGAAGTCAAAAGAAGATGTTCTAGCTATTATTGAGACATCCTAAAGAAATATTACATGTCCCTAATAAGAAGTATAGACTTCAAGTAAGACATCCCAGAAAAATAGCATATATCACAAGGAAAGTTGAGACATCCCAACCTAGACATCCCATGTGAGACGTCCTAGCAAGAGTGAGACGTCCCACCTACAAGCACCAAAAATTCAATGAGACATTCAACTAACCATTTTCTATTTTTTGTATAGACTTCAACGGTCATTTGACAAGGACAAAGGCTATAAAATAAATGGTATCTTTATGAAAATAAAAAGCACTATTCGCATAAATATTCCCTTCATTATAAACATCTTATGAATCAATTTTTTATTCAATTATTTATCTTTTTTGAGTTGAATATTATAGTTGTCAAGATCCTCAAAGGAAGAAATTTGTAGTTTGAGTACATTTTCTCCTTGATCTTTTATTTATCCATTTGTAAGCCTTGTGGGGTTGATGTGCTTCTTGCGGGAATGCATCTGTTATGCTTGTTGGGATCTTATGGGGATGGATGTGCTTCTTGAGAAAAAACACCCCATTTGGATCTCAAGTTATTATAAATGTTGGATGAGTTTTTGTATGAAAATACCCATTACAAAGCTCAAACTTTGTAAAGGTTGTGGCATCCTTGAAACCACATTTTTTAAGTAACAGAGTCCAAAGGTATGTAACGATTCTATCCTCTGAGTATGAACATATCCATGTTTGGGAAGAACATATATCTTAGTGTAGTTTTGGTTTTAATTGATGAAAATTATTCAACCCCCTTTATAAGTTCTTAATCTTCAACAAACGACAAAGCACTCTAGTTTTTAAATTCCCAAAATAAGATAAGTGTTAAGCACATGAAGTGGATCACATAGTGATAGGAATTTAATTTTAAGTTGAGGTACAAAAGTAGAAAATTCAATCTGATGGCTAATGCATTATCTAGGGTAGATGTAGTGACTTTCAATGTACCTCATGTGGAAGGTATGGATGATTTTGCTAATTTTTATGAACATGATCCAAATTTTGAACAACTTTCAAAAAATGTCAAGAAATCATTATTGATTAGGATACACCAATGGATTGACTATAATATTTAAGATGAGAAGGTATGTATTCTCAGTTGTTATTATAGGAAAATGATTTTGTTTAAAAAGCATTGTAGCAGCATGGTGGGTCATATAATCAAGGATAAAACATTGGAACTTATGGATATGCACTATTGTTAACTAGGTATGGCAACATAAGTTTCAAAATTCATGAAAGAATATTTAACATGTTAGAAATTTAGAGAAGGTAAAGGAGTGGATGAATATTATATGCCTCTATCAATTCAAAAGGGTCCATGGGAAAGTATGTCAATGAATTTTATGACTGGTATTCCAAAAACCAAAAATGGGAACAATGTTATTTTGTTATGGTGGATAAGTTCTCCAGGATGGCATACTTCATTCCATGCAAAACATTGAGTGATGCTTCTCATGTTACAACTTTATTTTTTTAGCATGTTGTGAAGTTGCATGGAATTCCTTTAAATATTGTCAATGATAGAAACTTCAAGTTTACTAGTTATTTTTAAAGATTCCTTTTTAAAATTTTATTAATAAAGTTGAATTTTCTAGTACACATCACCCACAATCTAACAACCAAATAGAGGTGGTAAATAAATTCTTGCTAAATATTTTAAGATGTTTATGTGATGGATAGCCTAATTAGTGGGAAAATTTGCTATGTTATGCTGAATTTTCTTATAATAATGATTTTCATATTGGTATTATTAAGAGATTATTTAAGGTGAATTATAATTTTTTTCTAAGATGATGGACAATTAGAGAATCTTTGAGGAGAAGCTCAACTCAACACTGATTTTGTGCAATAGGTGAGGGAATTTCATGCATAAGGAAAGGAAAATTTGAAGAAGAATGCTGAAGAGAGAGTTCTCAAGAGGAATGAGGACACACAAAAGCTTAATTTACTACCGGTGACTTAGTTTGGGTGCACTTAAAGACGAAAATATTAAGAGGTGTTAACTTCCTCAAGTTAAAAGCCAAGAAGATGGATCCTTTCAAAATAAAGGTTAAAATTAATAATAATTCATTTGAGATAAATTTGTAAAATGATGATGGTATGTCTTTTGTGTTCAATGTTATAGATCTTCTATACTACCATGAAATAATTGATGATGAAAACATACAAGATAGCATCAATAAGTTGAAATGGGATATTGATAGGTCAAAGCCTTCAAAGGAGAGGAAGGTAATCACACTCAAGAGGATGAAAACTTTAAGTACTTGAGGAGTAAAGAGCCATGAGTACTTCATCCTTTGGAAGGATCAATCTATTAATAATGTTGTATGGGTCCATGAGATCAAACTTACCAAGTGTTGAATCAATTCTACCCCTACGTCCTTGTTCACATGAATTTACTTTTTGAAGGATGATAGAGCTGGTGTAGGGACACCTCTTCTAATCTCCCTTTTCTTCTTCCTATAGGTGGTTTTTGTAGGTGTCAAACATTGAAATGTTGTCTAGAAGGGCCAAGAGATATCTTGTCAAAATGTAAAGACTTGATAAGAGATGTCTGATGAATGCAAGAGACATAGGATAGGAAGTTAAGATGTCTCTTTTAGAACTAAGAAATATTTGGTAAGACATCTCTTACAAACTAGAGACATCTCTAGTGAGATATCTTTACCAAAATACAAAATTTCTCATGTAGTAGATACATCTTCTGGGGACTAAATATGTCTCTCCTAAAAGTTTTTTTTTTTTGACAAAAAGACATCTCTACAAGCCTTAAGACAACTTGTACAACCAAGGAAACTTCTAAATTTGGAAACAATAGAAAAAGAGAAGAAAAAGATGGAAACAACTAAAGATCTTCACATTGAGCCTAAGGAAAGGTTTCTAGGTTTCTTATCTTGGTTTTCCAACAAATATTAATATTTTTTTTATATTTTGTATATATGAGACATGATGAGGTTAGTAAGAGATATCATGAGAGAAAATTATACGATTACATGATTGTGGTTGTAGCTTTAGGTTACTTATGTGTGCATTTGACTTCTTGTATTCTTGTGTTTTTGCTTGTATGATGAGATGTCATTCCTAAGTTATAGGAGATATTCTCTTTTAATTATCTCTTGCATTGAGTAAAATTGTTATGTTGTTGTAAAGCCTCATGCTCTGCAATGTTGTTTGAATGTTTATGAGTGATTTGAATGTTGTTCAGTTGTGAAATACTATTCTGATCTTCTCTTTTAATAATTAAAGATAGCTAGTTTTCTTGTTTTCTAACATATTGATTACCTTTCATAATATTTCGATTTAGTGAAAATTGAAGGTTAAATTAATAGAAGTAAACTTACTTCATCAAACATTCTAGTTGTGAATTTCAAATACTAGAGAATGGACATCCCTACTCCAATGGTGGAAATCTAAGTAAAATCCAAGTAGTTGTCAAGATGGATGTTCTAGCCTCTTCCAAATGTTTAGCCTAAAACTTAGCCTTGTTAGTGTAAAAATCCAAGCATCAAATGGAATGTCCTTGTAGATATTAGAGAAAATAAAAAATTTTATTTCTATCCATTTTCCTAGCTATAGTTTATAATAAGAAGCATGCATGACATGAAGATTAAAAAGGAAAGAACCTTGACCTAATTACCAATGAGATAATACATTCGATTTTCTTGGGAGTTCCACCACCATTGCCAAATATAATATTATAAGGGTTGAAAGATTATTCTTGTAAGTTTCACCACCAATATTGTATTCTTCTCTCATGATTTTGATTTGATTATTTCTTTGAAATTCATGTTGATCAAATTCATTGGTTATCCTTTGCTATATCATTTGTCCTTGGATCTAGATCTAGGGCTTGTTGTTTCATTGCTCTAGTATGACCTAGATTTATGTAGATCTAATTTAAAGAATCATCTTTCTACATATCATTTCTTATTATAACCATTATGAGATCTACATAGTATAGATTCTATCTATGGGGAGATCTGCATTAAAACTTTAATGGGTTAAGTGTTTACTATTTTGCATCTACCCTAAGGAGTATGTGTGTATCTTATAAGAGCATCACAACCTATTGATTAATCTTTCAAGGTTGAAACTCTTGCTGAACACAAAGATTGTTCATCTTGTAGGAAGTATTTAGCATTCAAGGATCTACCACAGTGGTAGCCTTAGCTATAGTTTTAATTCAAGCTAAATTTTAAGGTGATGAGCATTACTACATACATTAGTGAGCATTATGCAATTAGTTGATGTTTATGGAAATTTTATTTTTATTTTTTATTTATAACTCATTAAAATCCCTTCCCCTTCCTCCTTCTAAGTTAACTAATCCACAAAGATTACATGAGACGAATTAGCAACAAATATCAAATCACATGAATTACAAATGACGATTACCATATTAGAGAAATAGAACAAGTTCTTAGTAGTGAAAAATTGAAGGCTAACACATGTAGAAAAAAATAAATAACATCTAAAAGCTTAGCTAAGTTACCTTCATGAGTAATATGTAAAAGCTAATGTAGACATCAAAACGTTAGCTTGTAAATATAGAAACCTCTTAATGGCAAAATTTAGAACATTGTAAAAAAGGCTTGTCATAGAGATCAGAATCTAGAAGAATGCAAAAACCAAGAAAGATATTTTTAAGAGGCATTACAAGAACCATGTAAGTCTCCAAAAGGAGATAAGTGATAGGAAGATCATGGTAGCTAAGGACCATCTAAATGCTACTTTGCAATAATCTTCTGACACTACCTAGAGAAGCATCCTTGACAAAATCACTATAGTTCATCAAGCTGAAATTAAAGTCAAGGATTTGCAAATAGACAAGATGATACATTATATAAAGCTATATTATCAAAGATATAAAAATATTTCTATGTTTTAGCTAGCTATCCAAGGAATGAAGTGAAAAAGAAAGTTATTGTCATGTTTACATTATTTTTACATAAAAGAAAACTCCATGATGACATAAAGAAGAAAGCTTCAAATAGAAAATATGGGATAGTAACTCCTTTAAGCATATTACACAAATAATAAAAATTCATAGAGGACTTGCTAAATCACATGACATATTATCAACGGCTTAAGAAACAAGTTCATACATTTAATCTTGAACATAAATAATTTGCTACCTAGCTGGTGTAGCCTAATAAGATGTTTTCAAAACTATCATGTCCATGGAAGATACTTGTAACTACCAACTTGAAAAATCTAATTTGAACCATTGATGATCCATAGACTAATCTAGACAAGTTTTAGGCCATCTTAAATCATTTTCACATGGATGGACAACTTGCTAATCCACCATAGAAACCATCAATGTAAGAGGAACCACTAGTGCTAAGAGCCACATGAAGAGTTGAAACTTTGCAATTTTTTTATGTTTGTCTAAATTATTTTTTTATCTTTTTCTAATTCCACTTGAATAACTTTTATAATATGACACTTAAGGTAGTCAGTCAATTTATAAGTCAATTGTTCAAAGTCACCTCTAGAATTGTGTAATAAACAATGTCCTAATTTTGTTTAACTTAAGGATTAGTTTTTAGTAAATCATGGGGATATGCTGAATAGCAAATAATTTGGATATGACATCAAATCTATGATATCATACCTACGATATTGTATCAAGACATACAATATCATAAATTCAATGTATTTAGGTTTGGTATTGCATATAAATACTTTCTACCTACCACATTGAATGCACCTTTTCTATCATAGTATAGCTAGATTTTGCAATTTGTTTCCATGGATTTAGTAATATTTAATGAGTGCCAATAGTATGGTTTGAAATAGTTATATGACATATTTATTCAAGTGGGATATACTTGGACAGATTCCATGATTGATAATAAAAATTGAGATGCTTTCTTATCATTACAACATTCTAACTTAGATTAGAGCTTAATTTTTAAAGCATTTAATTTCCTATGAAATTTTATTTCCATTATACTTAGTTTAATTATTTGCATTTTTATTACACTATAGTAATTTAGTAAAATAAGTATGATCAATTTTAAGTGTAACATATAATTGTTTGGTAACTTAATAGTAATATTACTTTGTAAACCCTATAGCATATTTCTTAATAATCCTAATAGTGATTATACTAGCCTAGGACATGTACAAAATATTGGGAATAGATTCTTACCACCATTAGGCTATTTTAGGATTTTTTTCCATTATTTATTAGATTTAATACTAAATCTTTATATTTGACATTAGCTTATTTAAACAATATCACATCATATGTCTTACCATGTGTTAAATAATATGAATTAAACAATAACTAACTTAAGTACAAAGACAATGATCAATAATTATGTATTAATCATCTAGAAGCCATACTAAGTCCATCTACGAATTACAATCAAGTCACTTACAATGCTTCTAGTTTGTATGATGAGATGTACAGACTACTTTGCCACTCGACAAACTATGATGCTACAGGGATAGTATGTTTTCCCTTCTCTTGTTCATGTTGAGCTTTCATCATCTAGTTATTTTTGAGCTAGGCCTCTATTTGGAAATAAAATATAACCATGTTTTTATCAACATTGTAGTTATAGAGATGACTCATATCAGTTTTCATAAGTACATCATGAAGTATTACTAAACCTACTCTAGTATTTGGTAACACTATATTACCTTCTATGTCCCTTCACTAGAGCTGTTCATCCTAAAAAATATGAAATTGTAGTTAGGAATGTACATGTCTTCATGAACATAGAAACCTTTCACTTGTACTACCCCATTTTATTTCTCTTTATTATGAATCCTATTATCACCTTCACTTAGTATTTTCATCATGTGGTGGACTATCGGCCTTATGTGAACAAGTTGTGTCTTAATTAGTACTACATACATGTGACTTAAATTATTAAATTTCTTTAAAAGATAAATTGTTAATGCTTTAAAAGTGATCGTTTATAATTTAACTAATTTAGATCACTAGCATCATCCTGGACAAGGATACTTTTGATGAGCAACAAATTTACCCTATGTCCAACCATATGATCCATAACTATCATGAGAGATTATTCCATAATCCATGAATAGAACTAGTAGAGTATCTAGATAGTTAAACATAAGACTAAGATCATTGTCTTCTTACCTGGATCGGTAGTGGTCTTAGTGCAAGATAAGGCATGTGATCATGATATTATTTAGTAATTAACAAAACTAATTAATTTAACTAATCAACAGTAAAATAAATCCTAAGGTAAACTAGGGGCAATGAGTATCTAATTTCTAGTTTGTCATACATATCCTGTACTCATGTATCCATTGTTGGGATTACCAAGTGAATACGTGTTTATACTTGAAGGTTATTGTACTTATTTCACCAATTCATTAATGTGCATTGAAAATATAAATACTAATCTAAATTACATTGAAGAGTAAATAGCAATAAAAAGTAAATTCTATGACAATTCAAAGTGCTACAATGAATATGAATTAATCTTAGTCTTATTGATGTCTATGGATTATGATCAAGTACAAGCCACTTAAATAAGACTCCAAAAAATCAATTCAATTCACACTGTGGGCACTTATTAACAACTACAAAAAATTAAGAAAAAAATTTATAAGAATCTAGTTATGCTATAGTTAGCTAGTGGCATAAACACAATAGAAGACCCATATTTATAAGAATTTATGAAAAATGCTATATCACATATACAATATTGCAAATGTAATATTGTAGCTAACTTATTCACTATTTATTAATGATGCACTAGTAGTGTCTTAAATTTTAGCATAGATTTTCTAAATATGTTGGGATGATCTACCATAAGAATCATGACTTTTATCCAAGATGTTCTAAGGGATGTCTAATAGGGATCCTACCAGTTTTGGCTTAATGGAAATTATCATTCAAATTCTAGTGTGATCCAGTCATAAGCTTTGAAGATGATGTTGGGTAGGTTTCCAAGAACACTTATGTATATCATTGCATTTAAAAAATATATAATATATTATGATACAACTAAAACCCTAGTTACCATGATGGGAGGTAAGGCAAAGAATATTTATGATTTTATATTTTATAGTTTTTATGGACTTTAGAATTAAAATGAACAAAACAATAATAAATACACATACATTTAATCCCTCTTTGGGACAAGCGCAATACTTGTGTTACAATTTCTCTAAGGAATAGGTGTAACATCACACATAAAATGTAATAAAAATCTCTTAGTCACAACCTTGATCATCCAACATTATGTTGTATAGTTATGATCTCATTGGATAAGGGTGAATCGTCATGTCTTAAGAAAACAAAAATTAAATAAATATTTTTTATTATTTTTAATGTTTTATGAAATTTTTTAAGGTTTTAGTATTTAAGACAAAAATATTGAAATGTGTAAACACTAGACTCTGCATCAACCAAACAATTCTAGGTTATGTAGTATGGTAGTACTCTAACAAATTCTAGCCACACTTGTGAAAGTGATGACTCAAAACACATACAAAACAAGGAAGAAAATCAACTTACTAAAGGAAGGAAGAGCTTTACCGAACACCAAAAGCTCTCAGAAATATCTAAGTATAAATTAAATTCTATGAGAGAACTTACCTCTTGTATTTATAGCTTTCACATGAAAAAGGAGAAGGTTCATCACTACTTAGGAATTAATGAAGGCTCATCAATGTAATCCAAGGTAACCCTAGGAACTCACATAACAAATTTAGGTGAACTAGGCTTGTAGGGAGATGCATCACATAAGGTAGTTACGACACCCCTTCAAAATCATACTTTTCTTTTCTAACCCTAGATGCAAGCTAGAACTTGAGAAAACATGTTGAAAGGACCCCTAGGACATTAAAATGAAGCCAAAATCATCCTAGAAAGCTTGGAATTATGCATGCAACCTCGAAGTATGATCCATCGGGTAAGGATGCATCTCAAAAAACCAATAACCTTTATCAAACCTACTAGACTATAAACTCAAGGCATGAGAAACACTTTCTAGATTCAGGGCTTATAATCATTATACAAACTGCCATGGGATGCCTCATCAATGTCTTACTAGAAGATGTAGTTCATAAAATCAAGGTGTCTCAAGGAACCCCATACATCTTACCTGTGAAGCTAGGCATTACTACCAAGATGTCTCATGAATCCAAGATGGCTTAATAATAAAGGATTCAACCTCAATTAATATGCCTCTAAGGTTTTAGACATTCCAATTGCAATCTTTTTTAACCTCTGGGTAGCATTAAACATTTGATCCTTTAACCTTATTTTCCTTTGATATTAACTGAAAACATCCTTAAAATAGTCCAAAAAAGACTTAAAATATACACATATAAAAAGGATAAAATGCACTAAGACTAAGGTGATATCCTCATCAATTTTTTTAATAATCAAGTTAAGTCTCAATGGGCATTTTCCCTCCTCTCCAATTCCTAATATGTTTTTTTTTATGAGAAATGTAGAATTCCTTAGCATTCCTTATAAACTAGCTTATATATATATATATAAATAAACTGGTCGAAATGATTTTAAAGAAGAAGATGTTAACCAAGCCCAACTATTAGATGAGGTAACAAGATAACTAAAAATGAAATCACTCATCCCTCCTATGTTTCTGTACCACTTACTCAATTTAGTTTTACAATGCTTGAACTTGAGAATTCGTGTATTTTCTTGACTTTTACTTTAGTGTCACATATTATTTATGTCATAAAATTACACTTCTCAAGCTTTTCCTTAAGCATTTTCAACATTTATATTATTATTACTATTATTTTGTGACAAAGGTTAGTCCTTGAGCCTTACATATAAGTTAATTTATTTTCCTTGAGAAAGGAACATGAGCTTGTTAGTTATAGGCAAGTGCATTAATCTTCTTTGATGTTGCTCCAAGCTATTTAAAAACTTGTTTAACATAAGATGCATTTGTAAAGCATAATTTTAGGTTTTTAGAAAAATGTAATATAAATGTAATATCCTTGTTTTCATATTAAAATATTTGCTATTGTGCATTGTGTTTCTATTTCACGTTGAATAATGTAAACCAAAAGCATGGTACAAGTATGAAAGAAAAGAAAATATCTTCATTTATATAAAAAAAATAATGATTTTTTATGTGGCACATAATCACTAATAGGATGCTAGTTGGACTTTAATAATGAGTTGGTTTGACTTGTATTTCAAACCTTTCTAATTTTTTTTATGATTAATTGCATGAACCAAGAGAATATTGATTAATCCAATAATTCAAATTAAATTTAAAAAATAAAAAATAAAAACTACTAACATAAAATTAGAAAAAACAATGGAGTAAAGGAAACAAATTTAATCTAATATTCCAACAAAATTATAGAAGACTAAAAGTACCATGTTCTATCTTATCAACTTACTAAATAATTTTACAATTACCATGTTTACCTTCTTTTCATAACATCTATTATTGCTTATTGGTATTCACACTAATCTTTATTATCGATATTGTAGGTTACAATTTTTTATTGTAGTTGTATTATAGATTACAATGCAATAGCTATAGCCCATAAGGTATTATAGCTTTTTTGGTTTCATATTCTTATTTTGATTACTAAAACATGCATCCATCAATTTTTGAAGTGACAACTTTATTGTAGCACAAACATCATCTACTTACATTAGAACTCTACTTACATTTGAGATTATTGGATTTTTAGCAGAGTTTAGGTTGCTAAGGTCTAGTATAGGGACACCTCTTCCTATTCTTTTATTCTTCTAAGAGGGAATCCTATTCCTCACATGACAATTCCAAGGGCTTCAACAATGTTTGATACTTCTTCATCAGGCAAGCTTGATGAGGAAGATGAGGCAAGGCTTACTCAAGCATTTAGAAATGTTGCAAGACTTCCGTATGTGGAGTTGAAAACTTTCAATGGTATAGATGCTACCAATGCTTTTGCGAGTTGGCCAAAGGCACTTGAGAAGTATTTTTAGCTGGAGGAGGTACCAAATAACTTGCGGGTACCTATTGCTGAATCCATATTAGAAGATATGACTTCTACTTGGTGGGAAAATGAATTCTAGGGTTATGAAAGATGAAATAATTAACCTATCAAAGATTAGGATATGATGAAATAAAGGTTGAAAAGAAAATTTGAACAATCTCATCATAGACAAGAAACCATTATGAAGTTGAAATTATTAAGACAAGGTGACAAGGATGTCAAAGAATTCTACCTCCAATTTTGTGCTTTATTCTGTCAAGCTAAGGTAAATTGGGAGAAGTATGAATAGGCTTTAACCTTTTTAGGAGGTCTCAAAATGACATACCAACAAGAGTTATTCTTTTATAAGCCACAAACTCTTGATGAGGCTTATGATTTGGCACTAAAATCTTAGAAGAAATTAGGTGGATTCAAAAACAAAAGTAAACAAAGTTCCAAGGGAAAGGAGAAAGGATTTAGATCTCATAATAAATCCAAGTCCAAATCTGAAGACAAGGAGGGTAGTTAGACAAGAAGACTAAACGAGCTGATGAGAAAGATAAAGCTAAGAAGGACCAAGGCAAGGAAGGTAAAGGTCAAGGCAGCAACTCATCAAAAATTCAATGTTTCAAATGTGGAGAATGGGAACATAAGCAATGGAAATGTTTACTTTATAAGGCAGCCAAGGGCAAAGAAATGCAAACTACAGACATAGAGGAGACATCCAATCAAGCTCTTTAGAGATGTAATCCTAATGCTCTAAAACTTGAGGATGTTTCTAAATTAAATTCTTATGCATACATGAGGAATGCCAATAAAGGCGATCATCCAAATAGAAAATTTTTGTTTCAAATTATGGCTTATTGTTTGCTTATTAGGGAATGGATTCATGTTTTGATTGATGAAAGAGTCCCAAAAATGTTATTTCTTCTGGGGTAGTTGCTAGATTAGGTTTGGTAACTAATCCTCATCCTAGACCCTATAAGGTATATTGGTTATCTAGATATTTTTGCTAAGAGGTGAGGGAGTAATGTACTTTGAAATTTAAAATTGGAAGTTTTCATGTTGTTGTAAAGTGTGATGTGCTTTCAATAGATTGTGCTAATGTAATTCTTGATAGATCGTGGAATTTTAATAGTGGTGCTTACTTTGATGAAGCAAAAAATATATGGAATGTTGTTAGACCTGATGGAATCCATGATTTGATTCCTATGATAGCTAAACAAGTGAGATAACAAAGCTTATTTAATGCTTTTTTAATCCTTTTAGGAGAGAGGAAACATATTAAGGAACATGATGAAACTAGCTTTGGTTTTTTTGTTTTGATAAAAATTGTTATTAACTATGATGATGTGCAAGTTGAACTTCCTACAAGTGTGCTAAGCTTAAAAAAAATGTTTAAAGGTATTTAAGAGAAAATTGGATGGACTACCACTGACGAGGAATGTACAACATTATATTGACTTCATTCTTGGTGCTACCATTCCAAATAAGAGGGCTAACAAGATGAAATCAAATTAGAGGGCTAAATTGCAAAGGCAAGTAGAGGGGTTACTTGCAAATGGCTTCATGAGAAAATCCATTTCACCCTCTATAGTTCCAGCAGTACTAGTGCCAAAGAAGGACAATGATGAATGTAGGATGTACATTGTTTTTAGGGTAGTGAATAGGATAGTAGTAACATAGAAGTTTTCTATTCCAAGAATGGATGATATCCTTGATGTCCTTACTAATGTAGAAATTTTTAGTAAAATTGATTTAAAGAGTGGTTACCATCAAATTATAATCAATTCTAGCGATGAGTGAAAGAAAGATTTCAAAATACTGGATGGATTGTTTGAGTGGTTAGTGATGTCATTTAGACTCACAAATGCACTTGCTACATTCATGATCTTGATGCATGATGTATTAAAGAACTTGATTGGTAAGTGCTACATTGTCCTTTTTGACGATATTTTTCTATATAGCTCTAATGAGGAAAAGTACTTGGATCACTTGAGGATGATGTGTCTTATGTTGGAGAAGGCATAGCTCATCATCAATGTAAAGAAATTTCATTTCTTCAAGAGTAAAATCACATATTTGGAACATGTTGTTTCTACAAATCATATTTGTATGGAAGCTATCAAGTTGAATACTATTAGGAATTAGCCAACTCCTAAAAACATTAGGGAGATAAGATTATTCCTTGATTTAGCAGGTTCTTATAGATGGTTAATAAAATATTTTAGTGATATTTCGTGGCCAATGTATGATTTGTTGAAGAAAATAAGGAATTTAGGTGGGATAATGAAACCTAAGGGATCTTTGACTTGTTGAAAGTAACTATTACCAGTGAACGAGTGCTTGCAATTCTAGATTTTTAGAAACTTTTCTAGGTGGAGATGAATGTAGGTGGACTTGCCATTAGTAGGGTGTTTTCACAATAAGGTAGGCCTATTTCTTTCTTTTCTAAAAATTTGAATGAGTTAAGGAAAATATATGGCATATATGAGAATGAGTTGTATGCTATTCTTTAAGAAATCAAGCATTGGAGGCATTACTTATTATCCAAGGAATTCACCTTCATGACAGATCATAAAGCACTTCAATTTCTACAGTCACAAAAGAAGTTGAGTGCAAAGCACAAGAAGTGGATTGTATAGTTGTAGGAGTTCAATTTAGTATTAAAGCACAAAAGTGAAAAAGCCAATGTGGTGGTTGATCCATTATCCAAGCTTCATATGGTAAATTTGATCATACCTCATGTGGAAGGTATGGGTGATCTTGCTTCTTTGTATGAGAATGATGTTGATTTTGGGTAGGTTTGGAGGAGCCTTAAAGAGCCATTGATGAATAGGATAGATCAATGAAGGGACTATCATATTCAAGATAAACTATTATTTTAGCATGGAAAGGTATCTATTTCTAATTTTGATTATAGGAAAATTATTATTATTATTTTTTGAAAAGCATTGTAGTGGCATGGAAACTCACATGGGCAGGGATAAAAAATTAGAATTTGTGGGTAGGCACTATTTTTGGCCTAGTATGGCAAAAAAAATTCAAAATTTATGGAGTGTTTGACATATTAAAAGTTCAAAGAAGGTAAGGGTATGGATGGACACTATATGTCTTTGTCAATTCCTAATGATCCATGGAAAAGTGTATAAATTGACTTTGTGAATAATATTGTAAGGAATAAAACTGGGAATGATGAAATTTTTGTTTTGGTTAACAAGTTCTCCAAGATGGCACACTTTATTCCATGTAAGAAAATGACTGATGCTTCTCATGTTGTAAATTTATTTTTCTAGCATGTTGTGAAGTTGCATGGTATTCCTTTGAATAATATTAGTAATAGAGACTCCAAGTTTACAAGTCATTTTTGGAGGTTCCTTTTGAAGAGTTTATAGACAAAGTTAAATTTTTCTAGTGCATATCATCCATAATATGATGGCTAAACAAAGGTAGCAAATAAATCCTTGTTAAACATATTAAGATGTTTATGTGATGCATAGCCAAATAGGTGGGAAAACTTGTTGTGTCATTCTGAGTTTTTCTATAATAATGCTCTTCATGTTACTATTGGAAAAAAACCCATTTGTGGTGAATTATGGGTTTTTTCCAAAGAGGGATGATACTTTGAAGAGCTTTAATGGTGAAGCTCCAATTAGTGTTGACGTTGTGCAAGAGATGAGGAATCTCCATGCACAAGTAAAATCAAATCTTGAGAAGAATCCTTAATAGAGAATGCTAAAAAGGAATAAGGGTAAGCAAAAGCTTAATTTTTCTATTAGTGACTTGGTTTGGGTACCCTTGAAGAAGAAGTGGTTAAGAGGTTTTAACTTCTCCAAATTGAAAGCCAAAAAGATGAGGCCTTTCAAAATCAAGGCTAAAATGAATAGTAATGCTTTTGAAATTGATTTACCAAATGATGTTGGTATGTCTTTAGTGTTTAATGCTTCAAATCTTGTGCACTATCATGGACCAACTGATGATAAGACCATACAGGGTAGCATCAATGAGTTGAAGGGGACTATTGATCATTCCAAGCCTTTAATGGAGAGGAAGGCAATTGTACTTAGGCAAAGGAAATCTTCTAGTACTTAGGAAGTAAAGAGGCATAAATATTTGACCCATTGGAAGGATCAATATACTGATGATGTTGTATAAGTCCATGAAACCAAACTTGTTGAGTGGGGGATCACTTTTACCCCTACTTCCTTATTTACATGAGTTTACTCTTTGAAGGATGGGAGAGCTAGCATCGAGATACCTCTTTCAATCCCCTTGTTCTTCCCTATCTATGTGCTTTTGTAGGCTTTCAAACACTAGGAAGACTTCTTGTCCAAGCTTGGAAGTAACTAAAGATGACTAACTATTCAAGATGACATCTTGGGTGAGACAGCTCACCAAAACCTAAGATGTCTCAGGTGAGACATCTCCACTACAACTATGACATCTTAGGTCCAGATGAGACATCTTGGTAAAATAGTAGACATCTCGACTGAGAGCTAGGTTTTATAGGAGATGTCTTGGCAAGAAAAGAAATAATCCATGTGGATGGGAAAATTTCCAAAAATTCCCATACCAATTCAAGAAATAGCTAGAATAGAATGAAAAATATGGAAACACCCAGGGAGAAAGTGACTTGGAAAACATTTGAAAGACCTTACGATGAGTTGAAGAAATGTTTCTAAGGTACTTATCTTCTACTTTAACATAAATATTAAAGTATTCATCATTTTTGATAGGAGGATCATGAGTGCGATAAAAAGCTTTTGAAAGTGGAGAGTTGAGCAAGAGAGAGTGGGTGAGCACATTGAGTGAGTGAAATTGCTAATTGCAACTCCAAAATCAACTTGTGATGTGTTGATGTAAGTGTTCTATTCTCTTGTATCTCACTTTTGATTAAAAGATCTTAGTCATGAGTTGTGGAAGATATTTTTATTAGTTGTGTCTTACATTAAGAACATCCATTATGTGGTTATAGAGCCTCATGCTCTACAATATTGTTTGAGTGTGACAAGTTTTAGATGTTTGTGGGTTGTGTGAACCTAATTATAATCTTCTAATTTCATTAATTAAAGATATCTTGTTTCCTTGTTTTCTAGCAAATAATTTTACCTTTCAATAATATATGGATTTAGTAGTCGAAGGTAATTTATTTAGGAGTGAACCTACTCCAAGGTCATAGGTAGCATCTAATACCCATGTAAATGTTTTATGTAATGCATCAAATGGTTTGGATATTCAAGAGCTTATTAGTAATTTAGAAATGATATGTGTTTCCTAGTTTCACATATAGCTTCTAGTTCATGATTAAATTTTTAATATTTTTCTTTTATAGCAACCTATTATAATATTTTAATCCATTTCGTCATTGTTTAGGTTCAATTTTAAAATAATATAATTTTTCATTGATACACAAATGAACTTTTAAGTTATTTGTTACTAGCATTAGCAAATTCAAAGTCTTCTTTCCTTAAATTGAAAATGTGAGAAGTAATTTTATTATGTTTGATTACATGAAAATTAAGTTTTATTTACTACTTTCTTCAAAAAAATTTAAACTTTGGATCATATCCTTTTAGTAATGATTTAAACTTTTAATGCATTTATCTATTATCTTTTAAATATAATAATTTTAATAGTAGTAAGTATAGTGATTTAACTGTAGATATTAATCAAAGTTGCATTTGTTCTTGATTTTAATTTTAACCTTTTAATCATGCAAAAGGATATAACATGGAAATATTGTAGTGCTTGTAATGGCAAATTAAAGTGTAATTTGTATGGAAAACTCTTAAGTGGTTGTATTTATAGATTGAAATGGCATTTATCAAGGAAAATTGGATATGATAGAATTAATTGCAAAGAAGTTTCATTAAAGGTTAGGCAAGATATTTTAACTTCTCCTTAAGAAGAACTAAAGAAAAAATAAAAAGAAAATCTATAGAGAATTTGCTAATAGATAACACTATTATTGAAGAGGATAATTTAAAATATGAGATAGTAGTGTATACTTCCATGACATGGATTCAATCTTGAAAATTAGATGAGCATGATCATATAAGAAAATGTATAGGAGGAACTTTAAATGTAGCTGAAAATAAATTTACACTTTTTGATTTTTCCTCTCCTATTCGTACTATTCCATCTTCTAATTGTGAATGTCTTAGACATCTTGTACATAAAATTTGTCAACCTACTAAGTCTTCTAAACAACAAAAATTACATTCTACAAAGTGGAATGAGCAAAGATTACAAAAAACCCAATAATTTATTATTGAGTCATAGTACTAATATTCACTTCCTCTTCATCTTTTTAATTTTTCTAATATTTGTATCATATTTGATAATGTTACTGCTTGTGGCCTTAGGGATTTTAAGCTTTCTACATACACAGAAGTACGAACCACCCATCTACAAAACACTAAAGAAAAAGTACAAATTATAGTAAATACCTAAAAACCTATGTGGTTAATTTATGATTGTTCATTCATATGTGATGGTTAGGTGGATAATAGAGGTCACTCACAACTTAATTTTTTAATTGCTTCAAAGTTAGGAACGGTATTTTTAAAAGCAATTGACACTTCTAGTGAGGTAAAAATGAGTCAATGCTACTTTGAGCTCATTCAATAAGTTATTAAGGAGATTGGACTACAAAATGTTTTGAAGGTATACATTTTAGATTTTTTTTTCAAATACTTTTTTAATTTTTTCTATAAATTTTTTAGAATTACATATTTAATTATGATCATTATTTTCTTACTTACAAATTCATAATCATTAGGTGATATTTAATAATGCATCCATTTTTAAAAATGTTCATGGATGCATATCCTTCTCTTTATTAGACTCCATGTGCCATGCATTATCTTAATCTTCTCTTAGAATATACTGCAAAGATATCTTGGATTAACAATGTAAGGTCTATGATGAGCGGCGAGGTACCCCTACATCCAACCATATGAATCACTAAAACATTGATGCATGATCTAGTTGAATATCGTGGATTCCTAGTGTTCTCGTACATAGGATTCAATCTAGGAGGTGAATCTAATCATGCAACAATCTTGTCTTCCCAACTACACTTGTGATGCTCAATTGTATGGATAATTGTAATTTAGGCACATGATTTTTATAATTTTTATTATTTTATTCACCTAAGGTTGGTAATAGATTGAGAATAAATTGATTAACTAATTCAACTAATTTAATTGCTAATTAATAACTAGCTATCCTAACATAAGCATCTCGTCCCACTTTCCATACACATCCTAAACACGTACAACACTATTGGGCAACCAAGTAGTAAGCACTACTGGGATTACCAAGTGTTATACATATACTCAAAGTGATTGTACTTATGTATGCTAGTATATTTAGCTTAATTAATTAATTACTTAAAGTATTAATAATCTTAGCTTAATTAATTACATAATTAATAAAAATAATAAATGCATAAATAAATCATTAAGCTAGTTCAAGTGCTACAAGGTTTATCAAAAAGCTCATATTTATTGCCACACACACTCTAGTGCTCGAAAAAAGATTCATACACTCCTTGACTCTTGCTATGGGCACTTAAAAAATTATTCTATCTCTCATAGAAACAAACTACAAGAGTTTCTCTAGAAATTGAAATTATAACTCCCCTTAACACAGCTAGGATGCCATATTTATAGACTTACTAGGATCCACATCGATGGGTACATGTCAATGTGGAAAACCCTACATCGACAAGGTCATGTCAACAACATCCTATTAATGTGGCCAATCGAAGACATTTCATCATACCCCCATAACTAAATGAAAACTTGTCCTTGAGTTCTTAACAAAATTGGGAAGGTATGGGATTACTGACTAACACATGACAAAACAAAACAAAATTAAGTGCCTAGGTATATAGATTAACATTAATTACAAAATTTTAGTGTTCATGACACAAAATTGAACACCTAAACATGATTGAAAAATTTGAACAACACATCCTCTGATGGCATGAAGACAATTCAAAAGATCAAATGGTCCTGGGTGGTAGAGATTCCTAAGGTTCCAAAGGACCTTCTCCCACTTCATGTGCACATGGTGGTTAAGGAAGCTATGGTTGTTCTACTATAGCTAAAGCTTCTAGTGGAAGGGGAAATGCATTCAATAATGCCTTCATCTTCTCTTCCTTACTCTGGGAATCATTCATAGTTCATGTGGCATCCCCAATGTTGGATAGAATGGTGACATCCCATGAATAGGACATTACTAGGAGCAACTCCTTCACATTGAAAAACTAGGTAGCATATTGCTTGCATTTGATATAGAACACCTTGAGTGTGTTTTGTAGCTCATGGTACTCATTCATCCTCTTGGCCAAGTTCTCGGCAATTGATCTTTGATTAGTGAAATTTTCCTTGAGAACCTTGAGTTCCATGTTTGCCACTACAAGCTTCTACTTGGTATCCTTATGATGCTTGAACCCTGCCTCATACATCAAGTATGAGCTAGCCACTTGTTTTTCTAATTTAGATTGTGGTCATCTGATAGTCAGCATAGCCAGATTTGCATATTGGAGATTGGAAAGCTCCATATATTCTATCATCTCTTCAATCTACAACTCCTTCATGTAGATCTCCACTTTGTTATAGATCTATCCCATCAATGATAGGTTACCAAATCTCTATTGCTTGATGGAGCTACTAGAGGGTCTCATTTACTTTTTCCTTCACCAACTGGATGTCTTTTTCATTTTCTTTCTATAGACCGACCTGATATTTGTGGTGATTTTTAACTCTCTTAACTTTGAAAACCCCTAATTTCCAAGTGGCTACTTCAATTATAAGCTTTTGGCAAAGATCATGGACTTCCTCCATTGAGACGTTCCTATTTTCTACTACTAATCTCTTTAGCTCAATGTTCACTCTAGCTAGCTACTCCTACTGTTGATAGATGAAATCGACCATTTGTTGTTTTTGTGCATCAACATTTTGCAAGCAATGATTTTTTGTGGTCAATTGTACATTCTCCTCATGGGTCTAATCCAAGGCCTTCTAAATTTTATGCTAAGTGGCCTCTACCAAGGATTGATAGACAACCATTGTCTCCATCGCATCCTCAACCCTTTTCAATCTTGTGTGAAGTTGTTCAAGAGCTTCATTCTTTGTCAATGTTGGGTTGAGAGATGTAGGGCCAACAATCTGGGCTCTTAGTTCAGCAACCTCTGTAGCAAGCATTCATTTAGCTCTTTGGCTATTTTTAGTTAACCATCTAATATGATGTTCTTGCCCTTTGCTTGTAGAAACTCCGATTGGGTTGCAATTATGTTATCCAAAAGGTCAAATACATCTGAAATCAGTTACCTAGTTTCCACTAGTTGGTATAGCAATTGTTCATGCTATGTTGCACTCAACTTGCCACTTACTATTCCTATATATGTTTGTACATATTTAAGTGCAAAGATGTTAGGTACAGATGTTGTAGGTGCATTTAGAGTTTCAATAATTCTATCAATAACCACTTCCATTGTTGTCTCCTACCCTTGGTGCTACATCACCAAAACTGTTACCCCCTCACCTTCCTCAAACCACACTGAGAAAGTAGTGACATTTCCAAAGATTTTTGGGAATTTTTGCGATTGCAAGAGGGATATTATTACCTCTTATGCACTAGGATTTGATCTTGTAGGTAACTACATTCTTTGGTCCAAAAAGATTGGTCCACCTTCCTCCATTTGGCTAACTATTCAAGCCATTTCATTTAGGTGACTCATTACTGACCAGTACATAAATGAATTTCCCCCACTCATTCCTACTTGTTGCTCTTGCTCACTTAAGAGCCATTCTTGGAATTTGCACAACTATTGAGAAGTTGCAACGATATTAGGCACTATTTGCTAAGTGGGTGCTGGAGGTGGTCGTTGTTGCTCCTCTTCTTGGATGACTTTGGTAGGGACTTTATCCTTCATCATCTCCATCTAGTTAGTGGATGGAGCACATCGAACATCATCATTTTTATAGCAAGTTATCCCTCCTCTCTGACATGGTTTTCTAATGAGACATGAAAAGGGGAGTTCCTACCTTCCAAGTTTGTTCTCTTTGAAGTACTTTTCTATCTCAAGAAAGATTTGTTATGAAAGGTTGACTAGGAATCTTCCGCTTAGAGGAGCACATGCATGGACAAAGAATGCATTGATCTTGCTTCGCCTCACCATTGGATTGAGGTGAAAGATGATAATCTTGTAGTAGATTCTATCTGTTGGTGTGAGCACACCATACTCCTTATAGTTGACACCATAACACCACTATATCCATTATTTCTTGATGCTAGGGTCTACCTATATTGGAATCTCAACAAGATTCACCCTAGTTTCTAGTTTCCCAATTGCCTAATAAATAGCTTGCACTGAGTAGGAAACTAAAATATCCTTGATCTTGACCGTTGAACCAGCCTGCCTATTATTCCAGAATAAGAACATCTCTCCCATGTATCACTCCCCGCTGGAAGTGATGATGGCCCACATGGGAGAGGTCTTCAATTGATCTTGTACTTCTTAAGGTGCTTGCTCCAAGAAAGAGCCAAAATTTAACTCTTGGAGCATCTTCTAAACCTCCTCTAATTTGATTTTCTTGAGGCATGCTTTTATCAGTGTCACCTCAAGCTTTGCCTATGGAGTTTGTGCCTCATCCTGGTGGAATTGCTTTGTCGCCACTACTTGTTTTATAATCGGATGGACAGATTCCACCTCAGGCTCCTCCTTAAGAGATCCCATAACATGGGTTGTTACTTGTTCTTCTTGGACCTATTCTTGGCCCCTTTCCATTTATGATTATTTATTCCATGGTTGTGATGGTCCTCCTTCCTATGTGTGCTTTCCATTTAGTGCCATCTATGGTCATAGCACATCTAAGGATTAGTATATATAATGTGTAACTTATAATGTTTGATACCTTGTCTCATCAATTAACTACACTTAGGTTAAGGTTGGACCATGGTAGATTGGTTATTTTATCATTATTTTATTAATTTTTAAGTGTAAAGTGTTACCAAAGCTAGTTTCAAGGATTTAAGTTTTGTAATTTGATGTTTTCATGTTGGTTTCTTTGTTAAACCTTTGTGGGACTTACAAATGTTTAGAAACAATTTCCATCAAAAACATTAGATTTGTGACACCCACAACTAGGAGCTTACCTTTGGTAGCTACAGGGTCAAAGAATGGAGTGATTTGGACAAAAGATTAGGAAGATATGGCTTCTAGAAGGTTTTGGGCTCTAAAAACTACAAAAACTCCTCTAGCATTTGAAATGAAATGTAAAAAATACTATTTTTGCACTACATCAACAAGGTCCCATATACAAGGCCTTGTATACATATGGGGTCCATCGACACGTACCCATTTATGAAGGATGTACACAAAATTTTTCAACTTCAATTTCTCAAAAAAAATACACAGATTTTTCTAATGAAAGTGAAGTCCATTGAGTCCCAAAAAATCCAAGAATTTGATGGAATCATCAAAGAGGATCTTTGAAAGATCAAAAATTGAAAAATTAAAAAATTGGATGAAGAATGTGTTCATTAAAGAAATTGCCTTAAGGAGCACATAATTGGATGCATTGGATGGGACCCACAAAGGTTTAGATTGCAAGAATGTCAAAGGATGAGATACTTAACTAACCCAACCAAGAGATATGCAAGTGGGTCCTCCCCATAGCCGGCACATACCCTTTTTGCCCTTGCATTATCTCAAGCTAAGGAGTCCGTGGGTCCCATAAGTGATTAATGGTTATGGAAGTTAAGGACCAAAACCTAAAAGAATCTACCTAAGAATTTAGGAATGTCAAACCAAGACAACAAATAAGGACATGGATACCGACAATGAGGTGAGTCATGGAAAGCATATATGGATGAGAGAGAAAGTGGAATGGAGTTTCCAATTAAGGTCACACGAAGTTCCTCATGGATTTTGTGGTTAAGTGACCTAATAAAATCCATCCTTAGTCCAAACCAAAACTAACCACATTCAGTGACTTCACATCACCACTCTAAGACCGATCCATCCCCTTGAGACACAAGAGTGCTACCACAAATCAGCTACCATTCCTTATAGAGAAGAAAAGAGAAGCATGAAGTGAGAAAGAGCCTTAGTTAGAGGGGACCTTCAAGCATGGGTAACATATCTTTCTAGTCCCATAACCAATGCTTGTAGCTTATCATTCAATCTAAGGGGTGTACTTTGAATTTCCATCATCATCATTTTGTATATATTTTTATTTTATTTTAATATATTATTATTTTCATCATCATTTTCTTCTTTTTCTCTATTCTTCTTCTTTTTTTTTAGATGGGAACCACACCATGCAAAGATTTTATTCAACTTCCTATTATTGGTCAACATGGAACGATAAGAAATCCATAAAACACTCATGCACCCAAGTAAGTAGAAGGGTACATAGAGTATTGAGTCCCCTTGAAGTCACACCCTGTTCAACCCTTTGAATCCTTTCCAAGTTTGGAAACTACCAAGGTCATAAGTTCATTAAAGTTTTACTTAATGAAAACGAACCTCATACTTCGGAAACACGAAAAACCATAGTGTTTGTGGATGGGTGGATGTCATGAACTCACTGCCTATTCTATGAAAAAGAAACCATGTCTTAGTTATCAATACCAAAATTCAAAAATTAAAACTAGACATTAGCATCCAAAAATAATAAGTACAAACCACCATTAACAATAGCTACAACACCACCATTAAGAAAAATTCACCACAAAATAAGGAAAAATATAAAAGAAATTGGAAAAATATTAAAGAAAAATAAAACATACTAACAATGTTGTAAACAAAAATTTGGAAAAATAATAGTTTAAAATAAAAATGGGATAAAAACAAACAATGTAAAATAAAAAAGTAGAAAAAAAACTGAGTCATTTATATAGTTAGCATGGATGACCATCTCCCCCATAACTAAGTTGAAAGGAGGAGATTCAGAAGATTGAGCGTGGTCATCCATCCGCTGAGGCATTAATTACATTGCTTACATGAACTCGTGGAAAGATTTGACTTGTTGCACGTTAACTAGTTCTTTTTCATTCAAGCTCTTAGGTTTGTAAATTAACATGGCCCTAGAAGGAAAAGTTTCATCAATTATATAAGGCCCTTCCCACAATGTTTGAAATTTTGTTTGTTGTGGAACATGTGTGGGGTTCCAATAGAGGACCTTGTCTCCAGGTTGAAATTTTACTTTTCTTATTCTAAGTTCATGGCACTATTTACTAAATGCTTTATGCACTTCATTCAAGGATATGGCCACTAATCGATTTTCATCTAGCACGTTAAGTTTGATCAATTATTCTCTTTTTGCTAGAGTCGGGTCAAGATCTAGGTCATAGGCTATTGAAAGTGTATGGATCTCATATTGAATAGGAAGTGTTGATAGTTTCTCATACACTAGCTCATAAGGAGAAACACCTATAAGGAGTTTCAATGTTGAGTGGTAGGCCCAAAGGGCATCATTAAGTTTTGTGCTCCAATCTCTCTTATATTTGCTAACAGTTCTCATTACGATGTTTGTAATCTCCCTATTAGTAACCTCCACTTAACCATTGGCTTGGAGGTGATAGGGTGTTGTTAATTTATGTTCAACCCCCAAGTGTTGCATGAGCTTGTGAAAAGTGGTGCCTATGAAATGGGTTCCATTGTTAGAAATCAGTGCACATGGAATTTCCAAACTTGTTTACAATGTGTTATTAAAATAATTGGACAGTAATGGATGATGTATAGTCAATGATAATTACTGCTTCTACTTATTTAGTATAGTAGTCAATGGTGATGATAACGTATGGCTTTCCATTGGACATGGATGTGATGGAACCCATGAAGTCTATGCCCATATTTCAAAGGGTTCCAGTGGTTAGATCCACTATTGAGGTTCCTTCATTTGCATCATCATCCCACCATCTCGTTGATAGCATTCATACGATCAAACAAATTAGTGGACATCCCTGAAGATTCTTGGCCAACAATACCCTGCCATCAAGATTTTAATGGTTGTCAGTCTCTTACATAGTGGCCTCCACAAGGGCCCTTGTGATCATCTTGGAGAACATGCAATTGATTAGTATTAGGGACACACCAACAAAGCAAGCTATTGGCACACACCTTGTAAATGTGTCCATTGATTTCCATGAAGTGCTTAACTTGATGAACAAATTGTTGTTTCTTCCTATGGTCTAGATCTTGTGGCATCTCCTAAGTAAGAAGATAAGTGAGGATGCCATCATACCATTTTGATTTTGTGAGTTCATCAGGAAATTGATCAAAGAGTGGGCTCTCCTCCTCTTTGTTATTCCATCTTAACTAAGAGAGATGGTTGATGACCACATTCTTAATTCCCTTTTGATCTATCATCATAAGATTGAATTCTTACAAGATCACCAACCACCGTATAACACGAGGGCTCACCATTGGCTTGTTTATCAAGAGGTGAATGGCACTATGGTCAGTGTGCACAAATACTTTATACCCAAGCACATAGTGCTTGAAATTTTCTAATGCATACACCACTACCATCAATTCTTTCTCCATTGTGGTGTAATTGAGCTATGCACCCACAATACTTCAGCTCTCACAATGGATATAATATGGATGTTTTTGATCATCCAACTATGTCAACATGGCTTCCAAGGCATAATTTGATGCATCCATCATGATTTGAAATGGTCTGGGCCAATCTAGTGCTCATAGAATTGGAGTTTCTATGAGTTTCTCCTTTAGCTATTGGAATGCATTTTCGCATTTCTTGGTCCAAACAACTGGAGCATGTTTTTTGTTAGCTTGATCAATGGTTTTACAATCTTAGAGAAATTCTCTATAAATTGTTGGTACTAACTAATGTACCCAAGAAATGACCAAACATCTTTAACTATTTCTAATTGATGGGTTATTCCTTGGATGACCCTTATCTTTTTAAGGTCTACCTTGATCCCTGCTTATGATCCCTGCTTATGAGATTCTATGCCCTAAGACTATGCCCTCTTGGACCATTAGATAGTTCTTTTGCCAATTGAGCCATAGATTTGTCTCCACACATCTTTTTAATACTTGCTTAAGGTGGTTCAAGGCTTGCTCAAATGTAGTACCATAACTGGAAAAGTCATCCATGAAGACTTCCACCTTGCTACCAATTTACTACTAAAAGATGCTTAAAACCAAGTTTTGAAATGTGGCAAGAGCATTGCACAAATCAAAAGGCATCTTTTGATATTCAAAAGTTCCCCAAGAACTCATGAATGTAGTTTTGGCCTGATCCTCTAGTGTAATCTAAATTTGGTTATAGCCACTATAACCATCTAAAAAGCTATAATAGTAATGTCCATAAATGATGTCCAACACTTGATTGACAAATGGCAATGGAAAATGATCTTTAAATGTTGCCATGTTAAACAACCCAAAATCAATACCAATCCACCACTTTCCATCTTTCTTTAGCATAATCACGAGCGGGCTAACCTACTCACTATTCATAATAAAATAAATGAACCCCACTGATGAGTGGAGAGGTACCCCTACACTCAACCATACGAAATGAGCGTAGCATGCACGATTTGGTCGAACTCCGCAGACTAAATGCCTACATGCCCCATGGAACACTTGGGGTTAATCATTCGTTGTCTTCCCAGACGTACTTGTAGTTGTCATGGTGTATGGTTAAGTAAGTTCGAGGTATATGATTTTTATATCTTTTAAATGTTTTTCTCCTATGATATTAAGGTGAAGGGTTGAGGAACTAACTAACTCTAACTAAGGACTAAGTCTAAATTAACTAGCGTTAGGATCCGTTCCCACTTACCATACACACCCTAAACCTATGCAACTGTGGCTACCAAACGCTAATCGTTACTGGGATCACCACACGTAACGCACGTGCTCGAAGTGGTTGTACTGAGGCACTTAACTAGCTTAAGCGTGATGAGTAGCCAATTCCTTGACTAGCCGTACACATCCGTAGATGCTCATAATCAATTCATACTCATCCTGCATTCTAGGAGTTGAGGGTGAGAGAGACTAATCGCAATGAACAACTGATTCCTTGATTAGCCATACACATTCGTCAACGCTCGTAATTAAGTCATACTCATGCCGCGCTACTGCAGGTAATAAATAACATGTAAGAAATAATAGGTAATAAATCCTATTCCATGCACTACAAGGTTTATCCACAAAGCTCATCTTTATTTCCATACACAACTTGCATTAAGGTACAACGCTACTCGAATAAAGATCCATTCACTTGGGGGCTCCTATTACGAGCACATGGAAAATATTCTATCTCTGGAGTGATCAATTTGCTAGAGTTTCCCTACTTCTAGCCTAGGATGGAAAATAAGGGGAGTGCTGCCTCTTATTTATAGATATGGCGACGGACAGCAATATTGCGTACGTGACATCGCAGGGGACGGCACAATATCGCGGCTCATGTGAATCGCGTCTCATCATACCCCCATGACTGAATGAAAACTCGTCCTCGAGTTGATTACAATAATATCGGGAAGGTATGGAATTATTGAGGGGAATGGAACTAATGGGATGACATGTGAACGGATCATCATTACAAGACTTGACAAAACTGGTGTTCATGACGACAAGGGTGAACACCTTATTACATTGACATCAGGTCACATTTGGCAGCTGAGAGAAAAGAGGAAAGAGAAGAAGAGAGAAGAAGAGAGAAGAAGTCTTGCTGCTGCCAATGCCCAAATTGTGTCTTTCGATGTCCATCCATAAGCGCACAATCAATCTTGCTCCTTGCATAGCTACTGTAGCGCTGATTCGTTCCAAATGTTCCCTCCAGATCCGGTCTGTTGTTGCATGATTGCCATCTACACACACAACACAATCTTATATTAGCAAGGGTAAATGAATCATCATGTAATTGATACCTTGCTGCAGTGAAAGTTCATTGGCTAGGTTGTGGTATGGCTGATACAGATGTAGGAATATATTAATGATGACTACTGAAGGTGTAGGGGTTAGGAAGAAAATCAAAAATTTCGGGGCTCGGAGAAAATTGAAAAAAATCAAGCCCTGTACCCCCATGACTAATCGCGAACCTCTGGTAGCGTTAGAATGAAGAAAGAAAAGGAGTAAGAAAGATAGATAAAAAGGAACAACTATGGCATTGATGAAATGGATGTCAAGATGGAAATGAACAAAATAACAGTAATTTCAAAATGTTAAGAGAAAGAATTTAACTAATGCTTCAAATAGGAATGTCAGTGGGTCCTCCCCAAAGTAGGCTCATGCCCTTAATGCCCTGACACTCCCACATTCGAAGAGTCCATAGGCTCTAGGAGTGTCATCTAGAACAAGAGTTAAAGTCTTAACCGTAAGAATTTATCAAAAAGAAAACAACGTATCTACCAAAATATACACTAGTGATACAACCGGAAATGAGGTGAACAGTGGAGAGAAGGGTGGAGAGAAGAGGATGGAATGAAATCCCAAGGACAAGGTGGTGTACGGCCCCTTGTGTGTTGTATGATTAATGTGACTTGGTAAGTCTTATTCCAACTCCAGCCTCAAACCAACCACATCCAGTGACTTTGCATCAATACCTTTGGCCGAACCATCCTCTTGAAGTAACAAGAATGCTTCCTCCAAGAGCCACCACCATTCCGACGAAACAAATGAGAGAATGGGAAGCGAGAAGGGCCTTAGTTAGAGGGAACACTTTTGGTTCCATAACCACTGCTTTTAGTCCAAGTTTATTCATCTAAGGGGTGTGCTTTGAATTCTCACTTAGTTTTTTTTTTTGTGTTTTTATGCATAAGAACCACACCATACAAAGACTTTTTATTTTTATTGTCTCAACTTCCGATAGTTGGGTAACATCGGAACGACAAGAAAAATCAATAAGAAAAACATCCAAGCACCCAAGAGAATGGCCAACACAAAAGCATCAAGTTCCCTTGAAGCCACACCCTTTGCAATCCTTGAGTCCTTCCTTAGTTTGAGAAATTCCTAGTCACCGATTCATTTAAGTTCTTATTAGAGTGGGACTATACATTTCCATGCTGAGAGAGACCATAGAACTTGATGGAGGGATGGATGGAGTGAACTCATTGCCTGCCATATCAAAAGAAACATACCTTAGTATCAACATTATGACTTAAAGGTAAAAATCAAACATTAGCAATCAACATGAAAATAGTTCATACCATCATTCCGAACACTTATTGGGTGACAAACTTACAAGGTGGATCACACACACACACACATAAAATGGAAAAAGTATAATGATGTTGTAAAACAAAAAACAAGAAAAGTTAAAGAAAGTTGTAAAACAAAAACTAGAAAAGTTAAAGAAATTTGTAAAACAAAAATGTGTAAGACAAAAACGTTGTAAAACAAAGATTGAAAAAGAATTGAGGGCCCCATATGATCAGCATAGGTGGCCATCTCCCCCATGACTAAGTTGTAAGGGAGAGATCTGAAATAATGAGCGCCTATTTGAATTTCTAAGAAGTGTCCAACTTATCCCAATTGATGATCTTAGATTAAGCGGTGGAAGTTGGAGACGCTCATGTTCCAATGTATATATGCTTTCTTTATGGGCGTGGGTTTCCTCAATTCGTCCCATGTATATTTGGTTGCTTCTTCGAGTAGCTGTCAACCACGGGGTGTCTACTACTGGTTGTATGGTTACTACATACAGGCATCTTTGTTTCAAAGTTTCAAGAGCACACCTGTTACATGGAGGCATTTCCTCCATGTCATCACTCGATGGATCACTGTATGTGATGCATGGAACTCTCCTCTTCTCGATCTTTCCACATATGTTTATCTTAGATATTTCCAAGGAAAGATCGCAGATCCTAAGGTATGCGTGTACTGTACTTAGCCATGCCCTTCCCATTATAATTGGGAAGTTCCCTTCGTTGTTGTCACTTCAATCACCAGGAAATCAGCTGGGTAAGACCAACCACACACAGTGGTAATGATGTCCTCCACCAATCCCAAGGGAATGGTAATGGACTGGTCTGCCAACTCTAGTTGAATGTTTCTCTTCTTAAGTTGGGGCAGGTTCCAGGCATGATACATCTCTTGTGAAATTAAGTTGACTCCAAAATTTGAGTCAAGAAGAGCCCTATCTGGTTCATTTTCAACGACTTGAAGATAGATTAAGGGACTCCCAGGGTTAGTTAGTTTCCTAGGAAGGTGGCCTACCTTGATCCAGTTGGTTACGGTATGCGTTAATATAACCGTATGCGTTAAGCTCTGATTTTGGACGGAAGGGTGCTCCAAAGTGTTAGATGGTGGAGGAGTGTACATGGGCTCTACCGCTTGTTGTTGCGAGAGTTTGTCTGGGCTTCTAGTTCTGAAGTAAGGCCTTCTTTTTTTATAGTTGTCAGAACCAGCAGTAGGTTGGATATTTATATCTCTCGCAGCATGATGTTGCTACGGTTGAGGAGGAAGTTCCCCTTGCATTGTTATAGCAGGATGTGTTGTGGGAACTACAAGTGGAAGAGGCGCAAATGGATTTGAAGGATGGGATGAGTGTGAGATGTCTCCCGGAGGAGAAGGAGTCCTCCTGAAGTACTCCAGAACTTGGTAGTGATGGTTGGGGGTTGTGTGACTCATAAGGTCACCTAGAGAAACCGGCTGCTACACATAATAACCATAAGGATCGGGCTGTCGGTAAGGGTATTGTTGTGTTGGCAGTGGCATCCCCCATGACTGTGGGTATTGCGACTGCTGATGATGTCCAATGGGCTGTGGTGGAGTTCCACTTGGATAATACGTTAGTGGTTGGTGGAACTGCCTTGGGTTACCTTGTGGATAAGGTAACCTGCGGGGTGTTTGCCATTGGTTGAGCCTTGGATTTAGTGCATACACCCCAGACTCCTGTAGATGTGAGATAATTAGGCAACATCCCTTAGAATGGTCATAGTGGCATATCTCACATCCACTATCATCGTCTATGTCAGAGTCCACAGCCTCATCAGAGATAAGAATTTTTTCCTTACCCTTGTTATGTGCAGGGCTTGAATTTCTCCGCTTTGTCTTACCTTTGTCACTACTTTATTCCTTCTTAGACTCTTCTACGATTTTCAAGACTGTTTCAATTCTCATGTCTAAGGAATCCTACATTTGGGCTACCTTGGCCGATACCTCGGTTGTTAAATTTTGGATCGGCAAAGTTTTTCAATTCACCAACTCTTCGAGTGGTGACTCATCTTCCTCATCACAGAATTTCACTCCCTTTTTGCGAAGGGAGGGATCACGGTTGTATTCTTCCGCACTTTCCCTTTTACGTAATTCACCCTCTTCTTATGCTACTTTCTCCAGCAAGCTATGTACTTCATGGGCTCTAAGTTGTGAGAGTCTCCCTTGGGCATAAGTTCCAAGGGTTCTTCTAGTTTCATTCCTTAGCCCATCCACGATGTGGCAAAGTTAATCCCGCTGAGTGTACCCATGGCCCGGGCAACGATGTAACAATGTGTAGTAGCGGGCCATGGCAGCATCCAAGGGTTCATATGTACCTTGCTTCCAGCCTTGGATCTACTTACGCAAATTGGACACTCTGGAGGACGTTTGATACTTATTGAAGAGTTCTAGCATCGTACTCCACCTCCTAGTGGTTTCCGGTTCTAAGGACCGGTACTAGCTCTCTGCTTCCTTAGTGAGTGTCCTTGGGAACAAACTAAGTTTTTGCCACTCATTTTCTATATTCTGCAAAGCATAGGCATCGTGGAATGCCTGTAAATGATTTTTTGGATTTGTGTTGTATCCCCCTTCAAATCGTGGAATATTGTTCATGTCTAAACGTTTGATCCAACTATCTTTTAAATGCCTTGTGGGAATCCTAACTGCCTCCGTTATGTCAAGAATTCTTTGGGTTGTGAGTAGGGGCTCATCATTATCATCTCTTTCATGATGCCTGTGATGTCTGTGTTGTTCCCTACTCTCCCTACGTCCTTGCCCTTGTCCTCTTTCTCGACTTTCCCATTGAGGTATTTTGTCCTTCTTACCTTTATCCTCACCTTTATGTTCATGGTGGCTACGCCCAGATGTGGAAGGAGAGGATGAGTGATGTGAAGAAGGGGAAGAAGAAGGGGAACCATCGCCATGACGATGTTTCTTGCCTTCTCTTCGGCTGCTACAGCCCCGATCGTGGTGACGATCTAAGTGCTCATCCTTAGCATGAGTGGTTGTTCCCTCTGTGAACAGTTGGTGTTCACAAGCATCAGAACCAGTGTTATGTATCATTGATCGTAGGTTCTGATACCCAACCTCATCATCATCGTTAGGAGGGGGAACATTGTTTGCTAAAGAACCCGTGATAAGGGGTTCCTCATCTCCTATTTTGCTAAGGACGTGCGGGGCTTTGCCCTTCAGAAAAGTATGTTGACTCTCCTGCCTTAAGTCCCTCATATGTTGGGCATCTATGGGATAATAATTCCTCATGTCAAAATCTTCTGCAATGTATTCAGCAAATAGTTCTTGTATGCCAATCTATGCCAAGGCACGGAAAAGCATGCAAGAGATTGATCGATCTGGGGGTAACACAATGTTACCTTGCAAATCTCTCCATCGCAACTGTTCATCTTGATGGAGAATAAAAGTAAAGTTAGGGATATACTCATTGGGATGAGTATATGTCATCTTATATTGTTTAGGACTTGGCTGATTTCGGTTATGTGTTTTATGTTGCCGACTGTCTCATGTATGGTCCTTAGGTGGTGAGTTGCTCTTATGAGAAGAAGGCATTGTTATCGGTTTGCTAGATTTACCATTATATAATTTTTATCTTGATTAACCTGAAGGTTCGTTAAGGCTCACAACGATGTGAGTGATATCCCTTATGTTCTATTCGGCGCACAAACACTTAGTCCTCAGCAACGACACCAATGATGAGTGGCAAGGTATTCCTACACTCAACGATACAAAACGAGTGTAGCACGCGCAATCCGGTCGAACTCCGCAGACTAAATGCCTACACGCCCCATGGAACACTTGGGGTTAATCATTCGTTGTCTTCCCAGACTTACTTGTAGTTGTCATGGTGTATGGTTAAGTAAGTCTGAGGGATATGATTTTTATATCTTTTAAATGTTTTTCTCCTATGCTATTGAGGTGAAGGGTTGAGGAATTGCGATGAGCAGCCGATTCCTTGATTAGCCATACACATTCGTCAATGCTCGTAATCAAGTTGTACTCATGCCGCACTACTGCAAGTAATAAATAACATGTAATAAATCCTATTCCATGCACTGCAAGTTTTATCCACAAAGCTCATCTTTATTACTGCACACAACTTACATTCAGGTACAAAGCTACTTGAATAAAGATCCGTTCACTTGGGGACTCCTACTGCAGGCACATGGAAAATATTCTATCTTTGGAGTTATCAATCTACCAGAGTTTCCCTACTTCTAGCCTAGGATGGAAAATAAGGGGAGTGCCGCCTCTTATTTATAAATATGGCGATGGACCGCGATATCGCGTACGCGACGTCGCAGGGGACGACATGATATTGCATACGCGATATCGCGGCTCATGTGAATCGCGTCTCATCACCCACCATGAGGAGTTGTTCTATTTCCTCCTTGATGATTTGTTTTAATTTGAGATTCAACCATCATTGTGGCTACTTATTTGGCTTCATGGTTAGATCAATATAGATACAATGTTGGCATATTTGTGGATTAATACCAGTGAGTTCAAACATGACTAAGCAAAGGTTGTTGGTCATCTATTAATCACTTTCAATAATTTATCTTTTTATTTAGAAGCAAGTTTGGCATTGATTATAACTGGCTTTCCATTTTTCAGACATGCATATTCCAGGCCAGTAGTTAGAGTTTCTAACTCTAGGGGCTCTTTTTTAAAATTTTCAAGGATTTCTAACTCTCCCAAATAGGTATCATCATTTTTTTCATCAAAGAGTTGATAATGAACTTGCTCCAATTCATCCATGCCTACTACATAGGTGCATGTGAGGCTCTTAATTGGTTCCATGCAAATTGTGCTACTCTCAGAATTAACTATCAATCATTGGATGCCCTCTTGTTTTGTGGCTACTATGTACATGCACCTTTGAATATCTACCTCATTTGCACATTGCCTACATGAGGAAATGGATGCTCTTTTCACAAACCAAAGTTTTTGCATATAGTTGCATCTTGTATCACTATATGCTATGCATGNAGTTTTTGCATATAGTTGCATCTTGTATCACTATATGCTATGCATGTAACTCATTTCTTCTTAATCTTTCTGAATGCATTTTCCTTGGAAATTTCTAAAGAGAGATCTCTGATGCCCATTCTTACATCAATAGTACTTAGCCATGTCCTTCCCATAATAATTGGAAAATCTCCCTTGTAGTTCTTAACTTTGATTAGTAGGAAATTGACAAGATAAGACCACCCACAGATAGTGATTACAATATCTTCTACCAGTCCCAATGAAACAGTGATGGACTGGTCTACCAATTCTAATCTAATATTGCTCTTCTTGAGAGGCAACAAGTTCTAGGTAGTATACATCTCATGGGAAATAAAATTAACACTAGAACCTGAATCCAAAAGAGCTTTGCATGATTCATTCCTAGCAATTTGCAAATAGATAAGGGGATTTCTAGGATTGGCTAATTTCCTAGGAAGGTTTCCAACCTGGATCTAGTCAAATACAACATGAGTTAACATAACAGTGGAAATCTTGGGAGGCATTTGGTTTTAAGGGCTCTCAATTTGATGATTTGCAAAGGATGAGGAAGGAGCAAGGTGACTAGCTGCATGAGTTTGTGAGAGCTTAGGAGGGTTATTGGATCAGAAGAATGGTCATTTATGAGATTTAGGTTTCAAAAAAGTTGGTTGATTAACTAGTTGTAGATTAATGGCCCTTATAGCATTATGCTATTGTGGTTGAGCTGGAAGCTCACCCTTCATAGATGAAGCAAGTGGTAGCTACGTTAAGGATGGAGGAATAGGTGCAGGCACATGAGGAGGGTATGCATGGGATATGGGATCTCCCCTAGGAGTTGGAGAATGAGTTCAGTGAAATTTAGGAGGATGGTAGTGATGTTGGAAAGGAGAAACATGACTAGAAGAGTCACATGGAGACAAGGGTTGCTAAACATAGTACCCATATGGATTTGGCTATTTATAAGGGTACTGCTACTGTGGTGGTGACATTCCCCATGACTATGGTTGCTGCCATGGCTAATACTGCTCATATGATTGTGGTGGAGTTTCACTTGGATAATAAGGTTGTTACTAGTGGAATTGTCTGGGATTGCCTTGAGGATAAGGTAATATTCTAGGTGTTTGCCTTTTTGATAGTTGTGGATTCAAAGCATACATCCCAGATTCCTATAAATATGACACAATAAGGTAACATCCCATAGGATGTTTAGAGTGGTAGATGTCACACCCACTGTCATCGTCTGATTCAGTCTCCACAACTTTTTCTACTGCAACAGCTTTGCCCTTGACCCTTTGGTAGGCACATTTAGCTTCTTTTTGCCTCCTACAGTCATGATCACTACTTTGCTCTCTTGATTCTTTTGCAATTTTTAGAGTAGTTTGGAATTTTTCATCTAATGAATCCTACATTTTATCTAGCTTGGCTAAAATTTTAGACAGATTTTTGGATCAACAAGGTCTTTTGTCGCACCACCTCATCAAGGGGTAACTTCTCCTCACTATCACAAAAGTGGACCTCCTTCTTTTTGATGGAAGAGTCCCTATTATATTCTTCTATGCTTTTGTGTTTTCTCAACTCTCCTTCTTCTTTTGCTACTTGCTCAATCAGCCTTTGTCTCTGATGGGCTCTTAATCTTGATAGTCTTCCTTGGGCATAGATCCCAAGGGTCCTCTGTGTTTCTAAGCAAATCCCATCTATGATGTGGCGAAGCTATTCCCATTGAGAGTAACCATGTTCAGGGAATTAGTGTAATAATGAATAATATCTACTCATGGCGGCATCTAAGGGTTCATGTATTTCTTATTTCCAACCTTGGATTTTCCTTCGCATGTTTAACACCTTGGAGTACATCTAATACTTGTCATTAAGTAGTTCTAGCATTGTACTCCATTGACGGATTGATTCTAGTTCTAGAGACTATTTCCAACTTTCTACTTCCTTGATGAGTATTTTGGGGAACAACTTGAGCTTTTACCAATCATTTTTAATATTTTGTAAGGCATAGGCATCATGAAAGGCTTGTAGATGTGTTTGAGGATCTAAGTTATGTCCCCCATCAAATCTAGAAATATTGCTCATGTCTAACCGCTTGATTCGACTATCTTTCACATGCCTAGTAGGAATTCTGACAGCCTCTACGATGTTGAGCATATTGTGAGTGGCCAGTAGAGGTTCATTGTCATGATCTTGATGATGCTTGTGATGTCTTTTGTCACCCCTTCATTCATGGTGGTCTCTACAATTATCATTGTTGTCCCACCACCTATGATTCTTTTCAAATTTAGAGGAGGAGAATGATTCAGATGAAGAAGGCAAAGAGGGAGGAGTACTACCACCACTATGGTGTCTACCACTTCCTCTCTATTTGTCATGGGCACAATTTTTAGAGTGTTCATCATTATGCTTATCTAAGTTCCCACTTCGACTCCCTTTCTTAGAGCTCCCATGACCATGGGACTCACTATTACCAGAACCTAGATTGTTGATCATTGATTTAGGATTTGGGTTTGCCTCCCCTTCACTAGAGCTAAGAGGTGAAGGGTCTACATGTTAAGAACCCCCAAAAAAAGGTTCCTCATTATCCTTTTGATCTAGCAAGAATAAGGAACTATTGAACCATTTCCCCTTCATGGCTTCATAGCACTTTTCTTGTTGCTGATCTTGTTTGTGATGTGTCTCAATGGGATGGTAGTCCCAGAAGTCATGATCTTCCATAACATACTCTTCGTGAAGCTCCTCGATGCCCAACCTTGTAAGAGTTTGGAGTAGCATCTTGGGAACAAATTGGTCAAGTGGTAATAAAATGTTCCCCTCCATGTCTCACCACCACATTTGTTTATCCTGATGGAGGATGTAAGTGAAATTGGATACAAAATCATCAAGATGAGTGTACACCACTTTGCATTCTTATGGTACTACTAACTTAGAATCATCTAGCCTATGAGAAGAAGAAGATATCTTTGTTAGAAACAGTTTCTCTGTGTGCTTGTAATATAGTTTTGATTAATTGTTATGATTTAACTTTGTTAGGTTTGTTTTAATGATGTTGAGTGATTTTCACTAATCCTAGATTGATAGCACAAGGTACTGGCTACGAATCCCCGATAATGGTGCCAATGATGAGTGTTGAGGTACTCCTACACCCAACCATATAAATCAATAAGGTATTCACACACGATCTAGTCAAATTCCGTGGATTCCTAGTGTTCTCATACACAAGATTCAATTTAGGAGGTGAATCTAATCGTGGAATGATTGTTGTCTTCCCAACTACACTTGTGATGCTCAGTTGTATGGTTAAGTGTAATTGAGGCATATGATTTTTATCATTTTTATTATTTTATTCACCTAAGATTGGTAATAAATTGATTAACTAATTCAACTAATTTAATTGCTAATTAATAACTAACTATCCTAACATAAGCATCTCGTCCCACTTTCCATACACATCTTGAACATGTACAACATTGCTAGGTGACCAAGCGTTAAGCACTACTAGGATTATCAAGTGTTATACGTATGCTCGAAGTGGTTGTACTTATGTATGCTAGTCTATTTAGCTTAATTAATTAATTACTTAAAGTATTAATAATCTTAGCTTAATTAATTACTTAATTAATAAAAACAATAAATGCATAAATAAATCATTAAGCTAGTCTAAGTGTTGCAAGGTTTATCAAAAAACTTGTCTTTATTGCTGCACACACTTTGGTGCTCAAGTACAACAGTGCTCAGATAAAGATCCATACACTTCTTAACTCCTACTGTGGGCACTTAGAAAATTATTCTCTCTCACAAAAACAAACTACAAGAGTTTCACTAACAACTAAAGTTATAACTACCCTTAACACAGCTAGGGTGTTGTATTTATAGACTACTAGAGTCCACGTCAATAGGTACACGTCAACGTGGGAAACCCTACATCAATGGGATCCCATCAACAAGGTCATGTCAACGACATCCTATCGACGCGGCCAACCAAAGTCACTTCATCAATCTATTTTTAATTATAATAAACATTATTTTTTAAATTTTAGCGTGTGATTTCATTAGTTAAAAATAATTTGCAAGTTGTGAAGATTTTTCAATTTCTAACCAAATTTATTTATAATTATGGTATTATGCATCATTTGCTTCAAAATTTTTCAAATAGTAAGATTATTCATCTATGCTCCACAAGGTTTGCTACTACTTTCACTTTGCTTCAAAGTATGCTAGAGCATAAAATAACTATATTTGAGACTTTTTTATGTCAAGAATGAAGAGAAAATGGTGAATTTAGATCTCTTCATAACTTTACTCTTGGTAATGAAATCACAAAAGTGAACTATAATGATGATGAGAAGACTAGCTTTTGGATAGATATCTATAAAATTATGCAGGAAAAAATTTACATTTTTAATTAAAAAATTTTAATTTGTTTATAAATTTTATTACATAGTGTTAGCATTTATGCTTGAGATAGTCTCAGATTTTAGAGCCTTTAGTAAAGGTTCTTCATATGATTGATGGAGATTTGCCTTGTTTAGCATATGTTTACCATAAAATGGATGCATCCCTCAGTAAAATCAAAGTTATTGTAAATAGTATGAAAGTAGAAGCTCAATTTTAAAATTGCAAAATTAGTAGAGCGACAAAAAAGAAAATTGTTAACTAATATTTGTATTACATATACATATTGAATGTCACATCCCCATTCCCAAATGATGCTACTGCATAACAAAGATGATGCCACTTCATAACAAGTGTTATCATTATCTTAACAAGATTTGAAAGGGTAGTTGTAATTGAGACCCAAAAGGACACATTGTAATAATAGACATATCTCTTGAGATGACCTTTGGGGGTTTAACCTAAAGCATTTATACCCAAGTTTAGAGGTTGTGCTATGCATGGAGTGGCAGAGCCGAAAAAGGCAAGTCACAAGAGTTAGGCAAAGAAGGAAAGGAAGTGGACTGGCCATCTCTTCTAGCTAATGATAGGCCTAACCGTGGTGGCAGTGTTGAATTGCCTCTAAGGGATAAATGCTAAAGGAAGAAAACCCCAAGGAACACTCTCATAGCATAATCTAGATAGACTATTCCACATCAATAAAGCCAAATTTTTTTCTTTCTCTTTTTGTACTTTCTTTGTTATCTCTTGTACGCATAATATTGAATATTAGATATATTTCACATTTGGTATATTGTCTTATTACGCATAATGTCCAATATAAAATATATTTGACGTTTTCCATGACATCCAAAAACAAGATGTCACAATTGGTATTGGAGCAAACCATGACCCAAAGACCATTCAAAACCATGGGCTGACTACAACATGAATTTGATGATGAACCATGAAGTCATGACACTGGGAAAATCTTTGATCATCATTAAATGTACCATATGTTTGAGATATTTGACTACACCTCATCAAGATTCATCAATGGTAAGAGATGTTGATAAGACAAGAATACACCATCTTAATGTTACAAATATTAATTGATTAAGGTCATTGTTAAGTTTATCCCAAAAAATTAGTAACCATGACCTAAATTGATCTTGTTTGTTAGAACTCATTATCCTAACTTAGAGTCATTTATAAATTATCATATCATCCATACATCAACTCAAGTAATATTAGCTTGGTAAAATAGGTTAGTGGACCTTTCAAAATCTTGAAAATTCAACTTCATTTTTGAATCTTGAGATGATGTTCAATGCATAGTACTCATTCAGACAATTCCAACGGTACAAATCTTGTCTCAATGAGACTCACAAAGTTTGAAAGATATCACAGTTTTAATTTTCTTGATTTGCGTATATTAAAATGATCTTAGATTATGAAAATTATTAAATTATTATTTTAGAAAAATAAAACAAAAAAATTGTGTCAAAATTTTAGTGTCAAGAATCAACCCAACACCAAATCTCCACCTATCATTGGCTAAACCACCACATCAACCACCAAAGCAAGGTGGAATAAAATAATAATACTAAGTTAAAAAAAAAAAAGCTAGAAAAAGAGAGAGCGGAAGGTCATGGGTTTAAATAGAGGCCCCACAGTTTTAATAAAACAAATAAACGATATTATATATTTATATATATATAGAAGAAAAATATAGATCTGTATAAATAATAATAATAATATATTTATAAAAAAAAAAATCAGGGCGCCCAGGCCCTGTAGGGGCCACCCTCGACTGACACCACGCCTGCTTGCCCACAACAGCACCAGCGCCACCCAACGCCGCCGACGCTGCGTCTTGCCTTCGTCTCCGCCCATGCCACATCCTTGCACCTGCCGTGATGCTGTTTTTCTCGCACTGGCTTCTGTTCCTAGCCGCAGCATAGCCCGTAACACAGCGGCACTTAAAAAATTATTCTATCTCTCACGGGCAAGAGTTACAAGGGTCCACGTCAATAGGTACATGTCAACGTGGGAAACCCTACATACGTACATGCCAACGTGGGAAACCCTACATTTCAACGTGGGAAACCCTACATTGACAGGATCCTATCAACAAGGTCACGTCAATAGCAACCTGTCGACGCGGCCAACCATAGACACTTCAGTCTATTTTTAATTATAATAAACATTATTTTTTTAATTTTAGCATGTGATTTCATTAGTTAAAAATAATTTGCAGGTTGTAAAGATTGTTCAATTTCTCACCAAATTTATTTATAACTATGGTATTGTGCATCATTTGCTTTTAAAATAGTAAGATTATTCATCTATGCTCCTCAAGGTTTGCTACTACTTTCACTTTGCTTCAAAGTATGCTAGAGCATAAAATAACTACATTTAAGACTTTTTATGTCAAGAATGAAGAGAAATGGTAAATTTAGATCTCTTCGTACCTTTACTCTTGGTAATGAAATAAAAAAAGTGAACTGTAATGATGATGAGAGGACTAGCTTGTGGATAGATATCTATAAAATTATGCAAGAAAAAATTTACATTTTGAATTAAAAAATTTTAATTTTTTAATAAAATTTATTACATAGTGTTAGCATTTATGCTTGAGATAGTCTCAGAGCCTTTAGTAAAGGTTCTTCATATGATTGATGGAGATTTGCCTTGTTTAGCATATATTTACCATAAAATAGATGCATCCCTCAGTAAAATCAAAGTTATTGTAAATAGTATGAAAGTAGAAGCTCAATTTTAAAATTGCAAAATTAGTAGAGTGGCAAAAAAGAAAATTGTTAACTAATATTTGTATTACTTATACATATTGAATGTCACATCCCCATTCCCAAATGACGCTACTGCATAACAAAGATGATGCCACTTCATAACAAGTGTTATCATTATCTTAACAAGATTTGAAAGGGTAGTTGTAATTGAGACCCAAAAGAACACATTGTAATAATAGACATATCTCTTGAGATGACCTTTGGGGGTTTAACCTAAAGCATTTATACCCAAGTTTAGAGGTTGTGCTAGGCATGGAGTGGTAGAGCCGAAAAAGGCAAGTCACAAGAGTTAGGCAAAGAAGGAAAGGAAGTGGACTGACCATCCGTTCTAGCTAATGATAGTCTTAACCATGATGGTAGTGTTGGATTGCCTCTAAGAGATGAATGCCAAAGGAAGAAAACCCTAAGGAACACTCTTAAAGTATGATCCAAATACACTATTCCACATCAATAAAACATTTTTTTTCTTTCTCTTTTGTACTTTCTTTGTTATCTCTTGTATGCATAATATTGAATATTAGATATATTTCACATTTGGTATATTGTCTTATTACGTATAATGTCTAATATAACGTATATTTGACGTTTGCCATGACATTTGGGTACAAGATGTCACATTGAACCTATAATTTAGATTTGGTGTTAGCACAATTGAATCAAAGTTATTATTACAAGTTAGTTTAGGTAATGTAGTAGATAAATTTATTACTAATACAGATGAGAGAAATAAGATGGCTACTAAATACAAAATAAAAGAGACAACTAATTTTAAGCTGCTTGTAGCAAAAATAGGAAAAAAGACCATAAAGCTCAATATGATTTTATATTGAAATATAATTGAGATTTCTCAATATTTGAGATAGTAATCTATAATTCTAACTATCAAATTTGTATGTAATATAGAGGATTGGTGGGACTACTATAGAGGATCTACTCTAACTCTTCAAAAATTAGCTATAAAGATCCTAACACGACCATGTAGTGTTTCAGGTAATATGATTTGTATATTTTTGAAATAATTTTTTTTTAATTATTGCACATTAATTGTATCGAGGTTTAATATCTTATTTTATTCACATCAAGTTTACTGTTGCTAGGCTTAATGACTTAGCTTTTATACAATGTAACCTTGTTTTTATTGAACTATTAAGATCAAGACTAAATATGAAACATCTAATCCAATAGATCTAGATGAGGATAATTCACCAACTGATTGGATACACAATGACTAATCTCTAATCCCCAATATGGCTAATGAAGAGCCTAAGTCCCAAGTGCAAACAATGTTGCTAACTATAATTTTGACTTGGTAGAAGCTCATGCTAATAATATAATGTAGGAAATCTCTCAAGCTTATTCAATAAAGGATCATGCATTTGAAATTTTTAAAGCTTACTAATGGATGGGAAAATTGGACTTCTATCTTCTAAAGGTAAAAAAATGGAAAAAGACTTGAGCAAAAGTTATTTCTTTCAAATTGATGAGTGGTGAGGTACCCCTACACTCAACCATACAAATACAAGCATGTATGCGCAATTCGGTCGAACTTCGCAGATGGACTAGTTGTGGCACCTAGACGGTTATACGTTGATCGTAGTTCATTGTCTTCCCACTTGGACTAGTATTTGCTTTGTCACGTATGGTTTAGTCCAAAGTGAGGTGTATGATGTGATTCCTACTACTATGCTACTCCTAAGGACAATAAGAGATAACTTAATTAAGCTAATAGGCAATAGGAAATAAGATCTAAGCTAGCCTAAGTGCGATGAGCATCCATCCCTAATCATCTGTATGCATCTTAGACTTCATGTACTACTTATAGGATTACGAAGCACACATCACTCAAAGCACTACTCAATACACTACTGAGTTACCACGTAGTTACACTTAAATGTTCGTGATTAAGACGTACTCATTCCGTGTTAACAATAGGAATAGTAAATGACGATAAAAGAAATATTAACTAAGAAAACAATAATAATTAATTAACAATTAAAATAATTAAAAGCTAAGTGAATGCTGCAATGATGAAGTAATCCTGACCNAAAAAAAAACTTCCTCTACTATGTACCTTAATGTTGTATTTATAAAATAACATGAGAACAATGATATTGGATATTCAACATCGTTTTCAAGCCTACAATATTGGGTACTTGATATCAGGACCTAGCAAACCGTAACTCATCACAAATCAAAAAAATTAATTAATCATGATAATCCCATAGAGAAAGAGTCAAATGATGATGATTGATATTAATATTTATTTCGTCAATTTTCTTATTTCAATGTATTTGCTTAGAAAGAGTCTAATAATAATATATTGATGTTGATTATTTATATGCATGACCTAGTTACTATCTTCATAATATATTGAGGTTTAAGTAAGTTTTAAAATGTTTAAAATTAAAATATTGATATATTTTAATATCATTATTATCATTTTAGCCTTGTCCCACTAAAATGAGGTCTATTACATGAGTTCACCTCTATAAAGAACTAAATCCTGATATATTTATTGTATTTTTAAACTATACATTTTCTATCTATAACCATTAAGTTTTCGCTATCATTTCTCAAAGAAGGTCAAGTATTTCCCAAGTTTTTAATCATTCCCAAAAAGACCTCATAGTGCATTCAATATTATATTTGACATTTTGACCGAGCCAAATATCTAGAGGTCGGCTTTAGAGATTAACGTCTCGACCGTATGTAATATTTTAGGGTTTTCCATGTTTAAGTACTTTCGTTGAGAGAAAAATAGTATTTGCAGTGAAAAATGACATGATAAATCACAGGTTAAGTTTGTTCTGCATCGGCTTGGCAGTAGCCTATTAACAAATAACAATGTTAGAAACGCAAACAGATGAGTGCCGTGAAATTCCTCCATTGTGGATGCACGATGATGATGTCATGGTACCATGGCCGTCCGTGTTTCATATTCCAGGAAAGGACGATGCAGTGCATATGCTTATGACTTCACGCGCTTTACAGGACTTGGAAAAATTTTGCATAATTTTTGGTGTTTCCATTCACGTAAATGAAAAGCAGCGCAGTTACTGGAAAGTTCGGAAAGGACGTAATGGGCCGAGAAGGAGTCTTCCAGACCGTATATGCTGTGTCATGCATTAAAAATCTCCTCATTCCCCTGTAAACATGTTATATTTATTTGTCTTTCATTTTCGTTTCATGAGTGAGGAGCATATGAGCCACAGATTCGGGGTATAACAACTGCGTTCATTAATGACGTTGTTGCTTGACGGCAGCAGCCACAGATCGGATCTGTCGTCTGCGGGCAGTTGGCCTGCTCCTCGTCCTACGTTGCGTTGGTCCAAATTTCTCACACCTTGTTCAACTACGGACTAGCCGCTCACGGGCTGCCCCTGAATACCGTGCATGACACACAGTCATACAGGTCGTGCTTTTCCCATGATTGTTCTCATGGGTTCATCGTCCACTTACGCCCATTAAAAGTATCCAGTCCTTGCTCCATCCACATTTGTGCACCACAAATCCATATTCTGGACGGTATTGCTATTCGTCATAGTAATGCCGTTGTTGCAGGAAGAGCAGGGGGCTATGGCTTATACGCAGGCAGTGGCAGGGAAGGCCCCCTTCTCCTCCTCTCCCTCTTGCTATCCTTCTGCTTCTTCATGTTCAGCTGCACCTGCACAGGCAACTTCATCCATGGAAATATACGAAGAAGACCACGATATGGCACACATGGTGCCGATGGCCAAGGCCAAGGCCAAGGCTCTTGCAACACATTCTTTTTCCGAGCAGCAGCTTGCAAAAACGCCGGATTCCGGTGAACTGGTTGCCCCTCGCCACAGTCCTTCCTTTCATGTCCTCTTCCCCGAAAGACCGGTAACAGAACTCTCTTGTCATTTCTCATTTCTTCGTTAATTCATTTACACTATGTTCCACAACCCCAAATTCAAATGTTGTTCCCTAATAATTTGTATGGGTATACTACTCAATAAAATTAAATTGGGTAAGTGGTAGAGAAAGAGAGCTCAGTGATTCCGATTTTAGTTATCTGGTTTAGTTATCTTGGTGTTACCTCTACCAGTAGTCCTTAGTGATCTGGTTTTAGTTATGTTCTTCTTTAATAGATATATATATAAAAGCTACCAATACTAAGTGTATGTGTGTACCCAGATGGGGATGGGAGAGACGGCGGGTGAAAGGGAGAATCAGAATCAAAAGCAGGCGTTGTTGCTGAGGTTCCATGCGGGCCACTTCAGGATAGGACTGGGGCTGGCGGCGCAGACGGTACTGTTGAAGACCCTGAAGGAGGCGGGGCCCAGCGCGCTAGCGATGGGGAACAAGATGCGGATCCCGGCGCCAGCGCTGACGGTCTACTGGGGAGCAACCTTGTCAGTGCTGCTGGCCATGTGCGGCCTGTACGCCGCCAAGATGGTGCGCCACATGGACGTGGTGCGCCTGGAGTACCGGGACAGGGTGCGGGTGAACTACCTGTTCGTGCCGTGGATAACGGCCATGGTGCTGGCCATGGGCTGGCCGTGGGGGAGCACGATGGCGGTGAGCCAGCGGCGGGCCGTGTGGTCCCTGCTGATGGCGCCACTGACAGTGCTAGAGATGCAGGTGTACGGGCAGTGGTTCACGCGGGGGAGCGCCTTTCTGTCACGCGTGGCGAATCCGTCGACGCACTTGGCGGTGATCGGAAACTTCGAGGGGGCTCGCATGGCGGTGGCGTATGCGGGCTGGCCAGAGGCGGCACTGTTTTTCTTCACGGTGGGCATCGTCCACTACGCCGTTCTGTTCATCACTCTGTACCAGCGACTGCCCAGCAACAGTGGCCTCCCCAAGCGGAGCCATCCCATCTTCTTTCTTTTCGTTGCGGCCCCCAGCGTGGCCGGCATCGCCTGGAACGATATCTCCTCCTCCTCCTCCTCCTCCTCCTTCGACATGGCGTCCCGTATTCTGTTCTTCCTGTCTCTGTTCCTGTACTCGTCTCTGGTTGTGCGAGTGAAGCTCTTCAAGCAGGCCATGTCCAAGTTCAGAATGGTCTGGTGGGCTTACGCCTATCCCATGACTGCCGTGGGCATCGCAGCCGTGAGATACGCCCAGCAGGACTTGCATCTGATGTCCAGGCTGCTCGCGTTGCTGCTGTCGTTCGCGTCCATGGCCGCTGTGCTGCTTCTCTTGCTGATCTCCGTTCTGGACATGGTCATGTGGAGCGGCCGTGGTCTGTTCCCCAACGACATGCTCCTCCTCAACTCCCAGGCCCAGGCCAGGGCCAGGACCAGGGCCACCCCGCACAAACGCAAATCCAAATCAGAGCAATGCAGGAACTTGCTTTTTGGATTTGTGCGACGCCAAGATCAACCCCGCTAAATTTTGAACTTACTTTTTGGATTGCCGTGTTCCCACATCGTTTCTTGCCAGACCTAATTTTGCGTCTTTGTATATTTGGATTATGATTTGCTTTTTCTCTCTGTCTCAGCTGCGAATTTATTGAGATTCAACTAAGGATCTAAGCTATCATCTTGATCGTCAACGCTCAAATGAAATTCAACATGCATGTCTGCGATAAATGACGTCGTCCAGCCGACCCTGCTAACTCTTGTTGCCGTCTCCCTGCTATGCGCTTTGTTTCTTCAACTGCGATATCTTGAACCTTGTTTCTAATACCTGTGCAACGTGCTAAAACCTCAGTTTCGATTTACTTTCTAAGATCTTATACGTTACGTTGTCTATTTGTCTTTAGCCTTTTGATGTGGCGTTGCTGCTGCCCTTTTGATACACATTTCTTTTCCTCAAAGAGCTACACTCCGGGTTATTAAATTATTTTGAAAGGAGAAATGTAAATTCAGGCAACCCTTTTCCACCCACTCGCTCGGAATGCTCTTTATGGCTCGTTTTCATTTCGGATTTTAAAAAACACCATGACATCGGACTACCAGAGTCCGGGTTAAATCAAGTCAAATCTCCGGTTTCAGTTATTAGTATGTCCAAAACCTGGTTCCGGTAGAGTTAGAGGTTGATGTCAATGCCCGTGCACAAAAACTACTCAAGGAGTAGCTAGTCGGTGGATCAATTCTGATGTCGCACAACCAAAGATGGTATCATATAATATATATATATGTATATATAAAGTGTTCTCGTGTCACGAGTGTTGATATAAGAATAGTCAAAGTTTCAAACACATTAAAAGATTCATTTAGAGCAGTTGAAACACCAAAAAGAAGGAAAGTGACGTAATAAAGCTGCTGCGGAGCGATCTTGAAATGACAGGTTTTGGACGGAATCTCTCAGTGCTGGCTGCGCAGACAAAAATTACCTTCATCTAGCAAGCGTAAATTATGTAAAAAGGGATAATTAAAGGAATCAGGTTACAATATGGTGATTGCTATGATCATTTCATTAAAATGAGTGGTTTGAGAAATACCACTTTATCGTTCCCTGTATTATCTATGTATTTTAATATTAATAATTTACTTTATAGCATAAGCTAGTATAGAATCATCACGTAGAGATACCATGCTTTTTTAATTTGGAAATGGTTGGTAAATGAGATAACGCCTAAGTTTGGGTAATAGTAAGATGTTTCATTTGAAAGCTTGAAGTCATATGTTTTGATTATAGTAGACAATGCTAAGTTATATAGTTCTATATCTTGGGGGTGCATTTATACTATAAATATTTTTGGGATCCAACACCTCTTCTTCCAATGACTAGGACAAATTTCAAAGCTAAAAAAGCACCTTACCATCACTCCAAATGACAGTCCTTGCTATTAATAATTTACTTTATATATGCATTGTAAAAAATAACTAATAACTTTTTTTAAATAATCGTATATTACCAGTATCATGGACATCCTAAGGAGATGCAGGGATGGGGAACATAAGGTGCATCATGATCTCCGCTTGAGTAGTGTTTGCCAGGGAAATTTATATCATGTAGACCTAACCAGCGCTTCTGTACTTTGATTTGTTTTTCTGGATTATGCACCAAGAGCATGGAGATTGGGTGATCTCTTTAGGTGCTTCGACGTTGGAAGTTAATTTATCGGATAGCCTTAATTCTTTCTCACGGACTGCAGCACCGTAACCCAGCTGCTTAAATGGCGTCGGGTCTCTCTGGACTTTTCTCCTGCCCCTCTTCAGCATTCGGATGTCGATTTCTCTACGTTTGCATGCCTTCGTTTCAGGGTAAACCCGCCTCATCGTCTTATGTCTACCATCACATGTGAGGCATTAATAAATAATAAATTAATTCAAAATCACTTCTAAATTGCATTGCTTCTTTAGAAACTAAATTCGTATTTTCACGCCTGATGATGCCAAACATTCCCATTCTAGGCATGGGCCATGATTAAAAGTTTTAGTCCCATGACAATTAGGAATCCAATAGGTTTTTAACCCATGCAAATTATGTTGATGAAAAGTAGAGCTCAACAAGGATAAAGAAAGACATCTTTGAAAACACTATCAAATAGGTTGACTTTTCAAGTGGTTTAATTAAAAGAGAGCTCCATGCACATGTGTTGTCATCTTAGCATTTAACATTATCATGCTATGTGCAAAAGAGATGGATAATTCATTGTTTTAAGGCCACTTAACTTCAAATTGGTTAATAAGATAATATAAAAATATAGATTAAAGAGTCAAGCATACCTTTAAAAAAAAAAGAAAAGGAGTTGTAGGTTGTCAGCTCTATGGATTAGGCTCTAGGTGGCCACCATTGGGGCCTACTCAGAAAATTTTACGTTGCACGAATTTTAGGCCTAAAGATATGCTTGTAGGGTTGCTAGGATTTATAGGTCTATCCACAGAGTAGTGCAAAAAGGTGGACAATTACAGACAAGATTGTGGCCATTGTTGTGGATATGCGATGCATGCAGGGACAAGAGCTTGGTAACAGGTGCAAAGTAGCAGCTTTGGATTAGGAATGCCTGGTTCAAAGTTATGGTTGGCAGTTACCTACAATCATCGTAAATGTGTTATGCTATTGGTTTTGTTGCTAGTCTACCACATTGGACCACTAAGTATCAGTATTTGCAACAAGCCTTGCATCAAATAAGATAAATACAGAATCTAACTGCAGTTTGGCGTTTCCGTGTGGAATTGGGTGTGGCTACCATGGTTTGGAGATCAACGTTTCACTATGCACAACGATAGTGGTTAATAATGATGGTTTTGCTGCATGAGGGTGGTAGATGCTATCGTTATCTGTGTGTGGGTGGTGGCCATTACTGTTTGTTGTGCGTTACTGGTTGATGTTGTCATTATCCACACATGGTTAGTAATTGCCTTGGCCATTACGCGTGGGTGGTGGCTCCTCATGCACATTATTTTGGCTCCTCATGCGCCAAACCAATCCTTATAAATTCCTTGGCCAAAGGCAAAGAAAAAGGACAAACACAGTGGGACGAGATTTCCAAGGCTAGCTACAATGGTGGGGAATTTGGAAGGCTAAAGACATGATGGGGAAAATCCCAGAGTTCTTTCTTACTTTTCTTGCCTATTCGATGGTTGTCCTAGAGGTAGTTCGAGGCAGAGCAGTAGGCAAATTCAATAACCAAAAGTTGCAGGCTTGTTAGAAGAGGTGTGCTTCTTGCAAGCACTAGTAGACAAGGCTACACCCAAAATTGTTCCATTAGTGCTTGTTTTTGAGCTAAGTCATTGTTTCATTCTATCATTTTAAATTTCCATATCTCAACCTTGATTTTTGTTGTTTGGTTGAAACACACAACCTGTGTTTCTTTAAAATTCCTATTAATCTATGTTGCAATGGTTAATTGTTTCAAGCTTGTCATTTTACAATTTATTAATGTCCAAGTGTCCTTGCTAAGATTTTAAAGCGAATAGCTAGTTCTATGTCAAGTTGTTTTGGACTTCTATTTTTAGTTACACGTTAAAATCATTTAATTTATTGGTATTTTGAATGTTTTATGAAATGTCACGTTGCCCTTCCAACTAAGACTATTCCTGGGTTTTCGTACCCATATGAGAGGTGCCCTAGTCAAGAGTCTCTTTAAATGAGTTTTCTAGGTGTTATTGTGTCCAAAATTTATGCATCAACACCACTTTTTGGTGCTAGAAGGAGAGCTATTTTTCAGCCTCTGTTTTCCATTATGTTCTCTAAAATATCAATTTTCTATTCTTTTCCTGTTCCTATTCTATTTTTATTTTTTTGTTCTCAATCATCTACTTTACAGTTTCTAAATCTTTGTTCTTCCTATTTCAGTTTCTTTGAACTTTAAATTTCCTATTTCAATTTTCTATCTTTGTGATAGTCATTTATTTTCTAGTTGCTATTTTTGAAATTTAGTTTCTACTACCTAAAAATTTCTATTTTTTAGTACTTGAAACCTTTAGTGGCCTATTTTTTATACTGGTTCTAGTTAATAGTCACCTATTTTTAGTTTTATCACTCTGTTTCAATTTTATTTTCAGATCCCCAAACCTTCTTTTCCCAATTTTGATTACTTCATTTTGGCGGTCCTTACTTTAGTTCTAACTTTGGTAAGGTGGTGTTCTCATTCATTACATCATTTTGTTTAAATCTATTTTTCTGAAATTCTGCATTTGTTGCTTTTCTTTTAAATTTTATATATATTGTAATTTCAGCTTTCCTTTTAAAAATAAAAATAAAAATATATAGTATTTAAATATTTTTTCTCTTATTTAATTTTATAGTTTTCTAGCATTTTTATTTCATAATCTTTCACTTTATGAGTGAGTCCTCTCGCAAATCATCTAAACAAAGAGCTCTTACTTTTGCCCCTAATCAACTAACTACCCATTGCTTTACTTTAAGAAAACAACAAGCTTTGTGATTTCTAAGTTTTATCCCTAGAAGAGTTCAAACTAGGATGGAAGCCAATCAACCCTAAGCTCCCTTAGTGAGCAACCCATTTAACTTCACAAACTATGACAATATTCCAAAATCACTTCAAAATATAAATTTGTTTTTTGGTCCCACAACCCCTACTAGTGATGCCTGTCAACATATACAATGTTTTGAAACCTTAACAAGCATCCATAACATTACCGAAAATGACATAGCATGTAGGGTCTTTGTGACAACTTTCAGAAGCAAAGCCACCCAATGGTTTTTGATGCTCCATAGTGCCTTTATCAACTCATGGTAAGACTTTAAAAATAAGTTCATACTTCAATTCGATAAATTTACTAGTCCTACCTTAGCATCAAGCAATTTTACAAGCCTAAGAAAACTACCTGGGGAAAATGTTCATGATTACAATTTGAGAATTTTTCATCAACTTGCTTATGTGTCAAATGAGATGCGTCTGCAACTTAATGGTATTCTTAATTTCTACCTCTCTACGACTAACCCACTTTTTTCCTATGCCATTAAATCTAATCCCAACATAACGAAAATCCTAGGCATAATGGCTAAAGCTATTTAGTTAGAAAAAATCACTTTAATGAATAACATTTAAAAATAATTTGGGATGATGAGTATTAAAAATCCTATACAATTTAGTCCTTTGCCTTCACAAACCTTCCCAATGACTAATACTATGTTTCAAACTTCCACCCTCCCTCCCTTTCAAATGACTCAGCCTACAAGTAACTATTTTCAAGGTTAACTTGGAAAGAATATTCATAATTGTTAGTGCCATGCCATTAGAAGTATGTAAGACATTAGGAGCACAAATGCTACCACAAGCAAAAAGCGTGATTCAACTTGATGAATCTAATGTACTTGTGGTAGGATCATTAAAGGAAGTAAAAGTACAACTTAAACAATATCCTACTTTTACATGTTATATAGATATTTTAGTAGTTGATATGTCACCCACTTATGATGTGCTTCTATCTAGGACTTTTGGAGCCCAATTTGGGGGCTTCTTTAGATCAGACTTTTTAGAATTATTGATTCCTGTAAAAGGAAAACCTGAATATGTTGTTATACCAAGAGAGCCTTTTTATCAACAAGTGGTAATGTCTTTTGATCAACACAATAAATCTTTGGTAAATCAAAATACTAATCTTTAAATTGGAGTTGGACTCGGCGAACATGTCATAAATGATCATGAGAGTGAACTTTCATAAATAAATCCTTTTGCTTTTAGAGAATGTGAAGAAATTTATAAAGATGCCTTACCTTATTATCAACATGATGGAAAAACATTTCTTTTTGGTGATCCACCACCTTTGGGAAAGGACAAAGATATAAATGAGGTGCTAAATATTAAAACATTAGAAAAGAAAATTATGTTCTTGATGTATTAGATTAATTGGCCACTACTTTAGATGTCCCTTTTAAACACAATGCCTGGGATTTTGAAATTACTATTGAAAAGGTTAAATCTTATTCTATTTTAGATAATATCTTCTCTTTCCAAATTTTGATGATGCTAATCATATTCATGAATTTTTATTTTCCAATGGTGAATTTAGTGATCAATGTTTTAAAATTTCTCAAATTAATGAAGAAGTTATATCCAAGGATGTCATATCTTTCAAATAAAATCTCTCCTAAAATGGCAACTAGAGAAGCTTTATTTGATTACTTACATACCAAAATCAAACCATTTAAACAAAAACTTAGACTCGTTAATCCCAAGATTGAAACTTTGATGAAAGAAGAAATTGATAAAATTTTAGAATCTAAAATTATTTATCCTGTGAGACATTCAAGTTTAACATCAAAGTTAGTGCCAAGTGAATTACAATTATGTATTGATTTTCGTAATCTTAATCATTGACAAATTGTTAAAAGATGGTTTGACAAGAAATATGCAGTGAAGCTTAGTAGGGGAGGAAGAAATATGTCATTTTATTTTGTTACCAATGGTCGTGAGTTTCTCGTGGAAACATTAGTTCAACTTGCTTCAACAATAACAATTATTTCAAGCTTTATTTAATTCTTTGCATCCATTTCTTCCACATTGAAAGGGCTTTTCAAGGTTCTAATAGAATAAGTTTTGACTTCATCATTTTAGCTCTACTCAACATATGAGTTTTTATGAGCTTTGTACATCAATATTTTATATAACAACCCATTATTATAACCTTAGTTTTGCTAGTACAACCTCAAAGTCTTTCTTATAACATAAATAGCTTTCAGACCAAGTTTTTTTACTAAGATCTTTTAAAATGAACATAGTTTTTTTATTTCATGACCTACAAAAGAGGGTATCCTTCTAATATTGTAAACATGAAATATTTTAATACATAGAAGACTAAACCACTCACTCTTGCAAGCAAGTACTTTGTCTGTAAGTCTATTTGTGCTTCTACTCATGTGTATTATTCTTCATGTTGGGCTCCCTCCCAAGCTACTTATTAAAAGCTAGAACGGTTATTTCGGGACTTCATGTGATCTTCTAAAGATTCTCAAAAAGGTTTCCATCATGTCGCTTGGAATATTGTTACTTTTTCTAGGAATAAGGGTGGTTTAGGTCTTTTGAATACTTTCAAATAGGAGCACACCTTGGTCGCTAAGTGGTTGGTTTAACATCTGGATACCCTTGACATTATTAGGATTCTCCTCCAATTAAGGCTTTGACAAGAATTTTCTTTTAGAAAGGAATCCACTTTATTAATTGGATACTATTCCCCCATACTATCACCATTCTTGGATCTCATGTCTTCAAAAGCATTTGGAGGGCCTGGTAGGTTTTACACCATCATATTGATTAGACTGATGTTAAGATCAATCCTACTCTTTTTTCTAAGCTTTGTCTCTGATGGTTACCTCTATCACTTGCTCCTCTTGCCACTATGAATGCTAGGGTAGCTACTTCTTGGTTTCAAAAGGGAGTTATTTCTCTTAGCTACCTTTGTGTTATCAACCAATGAATTTCTTGGGAAGTGTTTGATAATTTGTATGGGGATTTTAAAGTAATGTACCATTTCTTAACTTGAGTTTATAATTTTATTCATAAATATTTATAGCTAGATTTTTTTATGCAAAGTATTTTTTCATGGCCTCCATTGGACTAATGGGCTGAAACTTCTTCCTTATAAGTTGCATGTTTCCTTTTAGCTTTTGCATGACTCCTCAAGTGTCATTCACTAATGTAATAGGTCTTGGCACAAATAAGAGTCTAAACAATTTTAGATCATCCTCTTTAAATGTATTTGAAAACTTCTAACTCTTTCTAAAATTAAACAAAATGCAATATTGCTTCACCCTAGATAAGATTCGTTGCAAATTATCCTTAGTGTTTTGAACAAGGAAAAAGGAGTTATCAGCAAAATGCATATTAAGAATATGATGGTGAGGGAAAGAGAGACAAAACATGGTGATAGCCTTATTCTGAATATCATAGTTTAATTGATGACAAAGAAAGTCAGTTGCAATGATGAATAGGTAAGGAGCAAGAGGACATCCTTGTCTCACTAACCTATGGATAGAGAAGGGAGAAGTTATACTAAAGGTAGTAGCTATTCTCGCAGTAGCATATGAGAATAAATACTTCACCATATGTAAGAACCTAGGACTACTTAACATTGTTGCAAGCTTTTTCATAATCAAGTTTCATTAAGAGAATATCTTGACCATCATCCTCTGCCCACTTAAGACCTTCCCAAGCAGCAATCACATTATTTAAAATGTATCTACTAAGAACAAAGCATGTTTGCTAAGGGTATATAATATGACGAAGAATTTTCTTCAAACGTAAGGCTAAGTACTTGGCCCAAATTTTATACACCATGTTAAGAAGAGTGATGGATCACCAATTAGAGATATAAGTAGGATTCCCAAACTTAGGAAGAAGATGAATAATCCCCTTATTCAACTTGTTCCCAAGGGAACTAATAAGGGTAGTTTCTCTAATGACTTGGAAGAGATCATTGCCAACTAGATCCCAATGATTCTAAAAAAAATTCAACGAGGAAACCATCATAATTGAGGGCCTTCATAGAGCCCATTTTAAAACAAGCCTCTTGAAGCTCAACCTGAGTAATATCAGCTTCTAAACTTTGAAACATAGTAGAATTAACTAGACCACAATAATTAAGAGTAGCAGCCTCGAATGAGATATTTATAGGGGTAGTAGTAAATAAGGCTTCAAAATGCTACTTAAGATATGAAAGGAGACTATTGTGGTCAATGATGATGGTACCATCACTGGAAATTTTGTCTAAAGCATGTAAAGAAAAAGAGCTATTTAGATACTTAAAAATTTCTTTACAATGTTCATCTTGAATATTTAACCAAGTAAGTATGCTCTTTGTTAAGGAACATTATGCCCTGTAAACATCCCATTGTTGGAAGGCCAAGCAAGCTCTAGCTAATTCCCCATGAACTTGAGTGTTGAAAGGATCTTGAGCTAATTGATTAGTAAGATGTTTAATAGTAGAGTGAATGTTGTTGTACTCTTGTCTAACATGAGCGGCCACTTCCTTACCAGAATAATGAGCAAAATTTTGCATTCTACAAGTAGCATAATGCCATCATTGGATTCAATCCACCTATCCTAAGGGCCTAGGTTTAACATTCTAAAAGCTTGAGAGAAGTAGTTGGGTAGGAGGAGAAGAGAAATAGTTACTGTGTAATCAAAAAAGATGGAAATTATGTCTATGTGGCTACCATGAATCTAAATAAACATAGTGATGTGGAAGTGGTCTAATAAGATTGTGTGCTGCCGAAAAATAGTAGTATAAGAAGCTTGCTAGAAAGAAAAAGTGAAAAAATAAAACCTATCTAACTAACTATAGATGTGAGCTTGCCCAAGATGAAGATTACTCGAGGTGAATCTATGAAGAGGATCACTAGCAGAAGCATCAATACCATCAGAAAGATAGAATTTTTTCTTAGAGTTTAACCATGACTGATACTCAAAATTTAGAAGTTGAAAAAACATCTCCTTAAGCTTAGCATGAGGGAATTCTATCATATTAAAATCACCTCCAAAAATCCAAGGTACAAAAGGAAGAGAATTAGCTAGTTCCTGTCACAAAAGGACACATTTTGTAGAGTCATTAGAAGCATAAATTAAGTAAATACCAAAAGGACCATGTGAGAAGGACAAGATAGCTTAAGAAAACCTATGGCTAGAATCAAAATTGCTTTGAATAATTTTGTCCTTCCAATAAGTGGAGAGGAGAATGGTAGTGCCCCCTTTTCCACACACATGGGAAGTAGTAAGAACTAATGAGTGAAGAAGAAGCCAATGGGCTAAAAGAGATAAATGGTTGGTTGAAATCTTATTTTCTTGAAAAAGAACAAAATCAAAAGTAATATTTAAACTAGAGAGAAAGTTGCTAGCATGCTTATGTCAAAGCCTATTAATTAGGCCCCAGACATTTCAAGATATGAGATTTATAGGGGAGTAGAGGGCATATTAAATGAAAGATTATCAAAAGATTTGAAATTCAAAGTATCAACTTCCATTATGTATGAAAAAATGGTAAAGGAGTTACTTGTAGTAACAAGTAGAGAAAATTGTTGATTGGGGAAGAAGTAAAAGGTGGAGTTGTAGTGGATTGCTTTAACTCCTTTCCTTCCATCACCCTCAGCAAAATCTTCACTCATTACTAAGTTCTTAAAAGACTTTGAAGGGGTAACTTCTGCTTTAGAGGGTACCTTTATGATTGAACCTGACTATGCACTTATGACTTGGAGGGGCCAGACGAGAAAGGCTTTGAAAAATTTTTAGAAGAGGTTCCAAAATTGAAAGTTTCTGATATGGATGGGATTCTATAATAGCTAGAGAATGGGTTCATTGAAGCTTAGCTGATTATTTTTTCTTGGCTAAAAAGGGACATGCAAAGATACGATGCTCAACTAGATGCTCAACAAGAATTATGAAGATAAAAATAATTAACTTCTTGAGCAAAGACTTTTTTTTTCTAGTTTCAAAGGCTAGGAAGTTCTCCCTATGAGAGCTATCAAGTTCAATATAGTAACGATGAAACTGAATTCGATTAACCTTAATACCATGGTATGAAATGATATGACCAAGGGTACTCATGATGTCCTTCTCTATGGAATAAAAAATTAGGGGAAGGTTTGGCAACTCAACATAGAAAGGGATAATATTATAGGTTGGGTTATTAACATTAAAGTCAAATTTCCAAGCATGTGTGATGAGAGTTGCATTGTGTGCTAGAAAAATTTAGATAGAGAGTGCCTTCTCAACTTGAGAGGCCTTAGAGATTTCTACTCAAATAAATTTTTACGCATAGTAATGGATGTGAGAAACTTAAATACCCTAGAACTATAGGATATTTTGATTTACGTATTTATACTTGTTAAACATGATAGAAAATCCACAATTTGAAGATAGATGAAACATGTAGAAAAATTTTTAGAAATGACATCAAAAATATCATTAGGAAGGAGAAAATCTATATTAGAAGGGTTGGAGGTACTTCTCTAGTGAGAAGGATCATAAGGATTGGACAAATCAGTTATGGCATAGCTTGGAAGAAGCCCAACAAAGCACAAAGACAATGCAAAGATTGTAGAGCATGACTACCACAACAACCAGAGGGATAACCAAAACTGACTTCCCAGATGGGATAGGGATAGACGCATAGATGTGCCTTGTGAAAACAATCAAAATCCAACCTTCTAGATAGGTTCAAAAAGGTTTTAAGTGAAACAATAGGTAGAGAAATACTAGGACAAAGTAGAATAGAGCAAAGTGCAGCAACAATTGTGGCAAAGAAACTACCAAAGCCACTACACTAGCCAGCATAGTGGTGGTAGTGTAGCACTGTCCCAAAGAAGCACCAAAACAACCATCTCCCTAATGGCTGAAGAACCACAAATTTTTTTAAACTTGTGTGTGAAGGAAAAGAACGAGCAAAAAAAGTTAAGCCATTCACCATTATAGGAAACCACAACTAGCCACCCAAATAATTCATTTAAGGAAAAAAATGTCAGTTCGTTAGGTAGTATTACTTTGCACTCAAAGTTACTCGATTTAAAACCTAGTACTAGAACCTTAACTATGCCATCTAAGAGGAATTATTCTAGGCATATTACCTTATGATGAGTGTCAAAGTGTCGCATTGATGGGCCCCTGTCAATGAGGCCCCATTTATGTGGTGTTGCCCTATCAATGAGGCTACGTTGACGTAGCATTTGCTACATCAATGGGGCCTTGTCGATGTAGTCTTATGGTAAAAACTATAAATATGAGCTCTTAGTCATGTTTATGCATCATTTAAGTCATAGTAGTAGTAGAGCTCTTATAGCTTGTTTATTTAAAAGTTAGAATATTTCTCTGAGTGTCCATAATAAGAGTTAGAAAGTATACAGATCTTTATTTGAGCATTGTTGTACCTCAACCACACTAGTGTGTACGATAATAAAGATGAACCTTTTGATCAAACCTTGTAACACTTAGAATAGATTAATGATTTTTTATGCTTTTATTGTTTTCATTAATTATGCCATTTATTAAGCTAAATTAGGCTTCGAGAAATCAATTAATTAATTAAGCTAAATTGATTAAACACAAAAGTACAAATGCTTTGAGCATAAACACATATTTTCTTGTCAATCTCAGTAGTGTTATTGCTTGGTGCACCCAGTAGCATAGCGCTTGGTAACCTAGCAGTGGATACATGGGTTAAGGACATGTATGGAAAGTGGGACCAGATGCTTATGTTAGAACTAGTTAGAGATTAGTTAGTTAGTTAAACTAAAGTAGTTGTTAAATTACTTCATCTCTCTACTAAGCACTAAAGAACATAAAACATAAAAAAATAAAAATCATATGCTTCAATTACACTTAACCATACCATGTGCATCACAAGTGTAATTGGGAAGACAAGAAATGACCATTAGGGCAAGGTTCACTTCCTAGAAGACTAGTGTATCGAAAACTATGGAGTCCATAGAATTTGACTGGATCACGTGTGAACACTTCATGATTCGTATGGTTGGGCGTAGGGGTACCTCGTTGCTTATCATTGGTGCCATTTTTGATGACTTTGTTTATTGAAATGTGCACTATACTGGATTAGTGAATATTATTAATATTTTTGGACAAACCCCAAGGTCAACATTATTCTCAAAGAATATAATTACAAAAGCACACTGCTAATTTTATTTATTTTGCAAAATGTTTTCGTCTTCTTCTCACAAGCATGAAGACGTTAAACCACTGGTTCCATAAGAATACAAAGTGGTATATACTTATCCAGATGAGTATGTGCTTGACTTTACTTTCATCCTACATTAGGATGAGCAACTGCAATGGCATGATATCAAGGGCAACATCGTAATGCCCCTTGATCAATCTATTCCTAGGATGCAATTTCAAACTCTTAAGAGGTTGGGCATCCTAGATCTTCAAGAGGAATACATTGTGCATGGTTATGACACTTGGGACTACCGTCCCATCGAAACACAATGTAGAAGAGATCGACACCAGAAGAAGCACCATGAGTTTGTGAAAGGAAAACACTTCACCAATCCCTTATTCTTGCTAAACCAAATTGATAATGAGGATCCTTCCTCTAGGGGTCCTCAACATGAAGATTCTTCATCCCCTATTATTGATGATGAGGATATGACCCTGAACCTATTGTCCACTATTAAGAAACCAAGTCTAGGAAAAAGTGACAATCAAGGCAAGGACTCGGGCAAGCATCACAATGGTAAGGAATCTAAGGATCGTGGTCGTAACAAGTAAAGTAGTGGTGGTAGAAACCATGGTGGTTGTGGTGATCCACCTTCCTCTTCATCCTCTTCATCCAATTTCAAACACTCCTCTTCATCTTTTAGTTCTAATAGAAGCCAACAGAGAAATAATTATGATGAAGGTGATTAATGAGATAACAATGATCATAGAGCCCACCAAGAATAAAGGGGTGCTAGAAACCATCATCAATGTCATCAACACAATGATGATGATAAGCCTCTATTGGAAAATGAAAGCATTCTTAACATTACAAAGTTAGTTAAGATTCCAACTAGGCATGTGAAATATAGTCAGATCAAGTGCTTAAACATGAACAATAGTCCAAGATTTTAGGGGGGATATAACTCTAATTTGTAGGCACATCTACAAGCTTTCCATGATGCCTGTGCCTTGAAGAGCATTAAAAATGATTAGCAAAAACTCAAGCTCTTTCCCAGGACACTTATTAAAGAAGCAGAAAGCTAGTAATGGTTCTTAGAGATAGAATCTATCCGTAGATGGAGTACCATGTTGAAACTATTTAATGAAAAATACCATATGTACTCCAAAGTGTCTAATTTGAGAAGGAAAATTCAAGGTTGGAAATAGGGAATGCATGAACCCTTGGATGCCACCATGGTTAGATGTTATTCTTTCTTACATGAATGCCCTAGGCATGGTTATTCAAGGACTTTTGGGAACAACTCCACCACATCATAGATGGACTTAGAGTAGAAACTAGAAGAACTCTTGGAGTCTATGCCCAAGGGAGACTATTTGAACTAAGAGCTTATTAGATACAAAGGCTAATAGAGAAAGTAGCAAAAGAAGAAGGTGAGTTGCAAAAAAGGAAAAGTGTAGACAAATATAATAGGGATCCTTCCATTAGAAAAAGAGAGGTTTGATTTTGTGATGAGGAGGAGTCACCACGTGACAAGGTGGTGAATAGGAAGACCTTGCCCATCCAAAAATCTATTTATGACATTGTGACAAAGGTTGATAAATTATGGAACTATTTGGATGAAAAATTCCAAATTGCTATGAAGAGTACTAAAGAATCCAAAGAGCATAATAGTGATCATAGCCGCAAGAGGTGGAAAGAAGCTGAATGTGCCTACTAGAGAAGTAAAAGAAAAGTTGTTGTAGTCAAAAAAGTTGTGGAGATAGACTTTGATGATGATGTTGGATGTGACATTTGTCAATATGATCATCCTAAGGGATGTTACCCTATGATGTCACACTTACAAGAGTCTAGGATGTACATGTTGAGTCCTCGACTAGCATGGAGGCAAGCACCCAGACGATTGTCTTATCCTTAAGGCAATTCAAGGTAGTCCCACCAACAACAATAGGATTACTATCCAAGTGGAGCTTCACAACAATCATATGAAAAATATCAATAGTGGCACTAATCACAGTCATGGAGAATGCCATCACCAATATAGTAGTACCCTTATAAGCAACCAGATCCATATGGGTGCTATGTTCAGTAGCCTGTTTTTCCATGAACCTCTACAAGCCATGCCTCATTCTAGCATCATCAAACTCATTCACCATCTACTCAAGAAGGAAACCATATCCATACCACCCTCCACATCCATCTACAAACATCCCTTTTCCCTCAACCTAGTTACCTCTTACTTCGTCCATGTAGGATAAAATTTCCCCACAACCACAGCAACGAAATGCTACGAGGGTTGTAAATTTACAATCAACCTTCTAGCTGAGTGGTTCAAATAATAAATCTAGGAAATGACCATTTTTTTGACCCAACAATCCTTCCAAACCCTCACAACCTAATGTGGCTAGTCACCCTATATCTCCAACACCCTCATCTTCTGCGTCAAACAGATTCCAGCACTCTTCAAACCAAACGCTGCCTCAGATCTGCACTGTGATGTTAACTCATGTTGTTTTTGATTGGATCAAAGCTAGAAACCTTCCCTCAAAGAGATTTGACCTAGGAAGTGCTTTTATTTACTTACAGATCACTGGACATGAGCCATGCAAGGATTTTCTTAATTCTGGTTTCAGTGTCAATCTCATCTCCCATGACATGTACAAGGCCTAGAACCTATCACCTTTCAAGAAGAGAAACATTCATTTTGAATTGATAGAACAATCAATCATAGTCCCTTTTGGGACTAGTTGAGGACATTGTAACCATAGTTTGTTGGTGGTCCTACCTTGTTGATCTTCTAATGATCAAGATAGAAAACTGCAAAGATAACTTTCCCATCATTATGGGATGTGCATGGTTGAGCACTATTGATGGACGAATGGGCATCAGGGACCTCTCCTTGGAAATCTTCAAGGAAAATGAATTTGGATGACTAGAGAAGAAGTGTGTTTTATGCACCACATATAGTTATATTGGGTGCAATTGCATGCAGAAAATCTGGTCCATTAAGAGTACATTCATCAAAGCATGTAGTTAGTATGCACATGAAATAGATATCCAATGGTGCCTATATGTAGTAGCCACAAAACAAGAGGGTACCTAGTGGTTGATAGCTAACTCTAATAATAGCATACTATACATAGAACCAACTAAGAGCCTAACATGTGCTTATGTCAAAGGTATGAATTAACTTAAGCAAGTTCATCAGCAACTCTCTGATGATGAAGATGATGATACTTGTTGGGGAGAGATGTTAATCCCTGATAAATTCAAGTAAGAGCCCCTAGAGTTAAAAAATCTACTAGCTAGCATGGAGTATGCATTTTTAAACATGGCAAGCTAGTTATAATCAATGCAAATCTTTCTCCTAAAAAAAAGACAAGCTGTTGTAGCTAGTCAACAAATGGCCAGTAGCCCTTGCTTGATTATATCTTGAGCTAACTGGAATCGATCCAAGGATATGCCAACATTGCATTTACACCAACCTAGCCATGAAACCAAAAAGGCACCCACAAAGGTAGCTGAATCCCAAGTTGAAGCAAATTATCAAAGAGAAAATAAAACAACTCCTCAAGTTAGAGTTCATATATCCCATCACAAATAGTAAATGGGTTAGCCCACTCATAATTGTGCAAAAGAAAGGTGGCAAGTGGCAGGTCTATATTAACTTTAGGCTGTTAAATATGGCAACCTTTAAAGATCATTTGCATTGCCATTTGTGGACCAAGTGTTGGACACCATATTTGGGAATTGTTATTATAGCTTCTTGGATGGTTATAGTGGCTATAAAAAAATCCAAATTGCACCTAAAGATTAGGCCAAGACAACATTATTGAGTTCCTAGGGGACTTTTTCATATTGTAAGATGCCATCTAGTTTGTGTAATGCCTCTGCAACTTTTCAAATTTTGGTCCTTAGTATTTTTCAAGAGCAAATTGGTAGTAGGGTAGAAGTCTTTATGGATGACTTCTCTACCTATGGGGCTACATTTGAGCAAGCCGTGGATTACCTTAAGTAGGTGTTAAAAAGATGTGTTGAAACAAACCTTAGGCTCAATTGGCAAAAAAGACATCTAATGGTTCAAGAGGGCATAGTGTTGGGGCATAGAACTACTTAGGTAGGGATTGAGGAAGACCTAAAAAAGATAAGGGTCATCCATGGAATCGCATGTCAACCAAAGACATTTAAAGATGTATGATCATTCCTTGGACACACTAGTTACTATTGGCAGTTTATAGAGAATTTCTCTAAGATTGCAAATTTGTTGATCTAGCTTATGAAGAAAGATGCTCTATTCATTTGGACCAAGGAGTGCAAACATGCATTCCAATAGTTAAAGGAAAAATGCGTAGAAACTCCAATTCTACAAGCATGAGAATGGTCTAGATCATTTCACATAATGATTGATGCATCTAATTATGCCTTGGGAGTCATGCTTACATAGTTGGATGATAAGAAACATCCATATTACATCAACTGCATAAGCCGAAGCATTGTGGGTACACAGTTGAATTACATCACAACTGAGAAATAACTAATGGTAGTGGTGTATGCTCTTGAAAAGTTCAAGTACTATCTGCTTGGCTATAAGATGTTTGTGCACACAAATCATAATGCCATCTACTTCCTAATGAATAAGCCAATGGTGAGTCCCACATCATACGATGGCTCATGATCTTATAGGAATTCGATCTCACAATAGTAGATCGAAAAGGGATTGAGAATGTTCTCACTAACTATCTTTCTTAGTTAAGATGGAATAAAAAAGAGGAGAAGAGCCTACTCTCTGATCAATTTCTAGATGAACTCCTTTTTACAAGAGCAATAAATGACTAAGTGCCCATAGAAACAAAATGGTAAGATGGCATCCTCACTTACCTTCTCACCCAGTAGATGCCACAAGGTTTGGACTTTAGGAGGAAATAATAGTTTCTTCATTAGGATAAGTACTTCATGGAAATTAATGGACACCTTTACAAGGTGTGCATTGGTGGCCTAGTTCATTGGTGTGTCCTTGATACAAACTAATTACGCATTCTCCAGGATGCTCATGAATGCCCTTGTGAAGGCCACTATGTAGGGAGGCACATAACCATAAAAATATTGATGGTAGGATACTATTGGCCCACAATCTTTAAGGATGCTCACCAATTTGTCCAATCTTGTAAATGCTATCAAAGAGATGGTGGGATGACTACATGAATGGAGGGTCCTTAACAATGGATTCAACCACTAGATCCCTTTGACATATGGGGCATTGACTTCATGGATCCCATCACACCCATGTCCAATGGAAAGACATACATCATCATAACAATCAACTATTGCACTAAATAGGTAGAAGCAATAGCTATCACTAATTGCACATCATCCACTATTGCTAGATTTGTATAAGAAAATGTTGTAAATAGGTTTGGGATGCCATGTTCACTGATTTTCGACAATGGAACCCATTTTACAAGTGTCACTTTTCAAAAGTTGATGCAACGCTTGGGGGTTGAACATAAGTTAACAACACCCTATCCCCCCCAAGCCAATAGTCAAGCAGAGCTAACTAACTAGGAGATCATAAAGATTCTAATAAAAACTATCAGCAAATATAAGAGAGATTGGAGCATACAGCTTAATGATGTCCTTTGGGCCTACCTCTTAACATGGAAACTCCTTATTGGCTACTCTCCCTAAAAGTTAGTGTATGGGAAACTTCCAATTCTCTTAATTCAATTTGAGCTCCGTACACTCTCAAAAACTTATGAACTAAACCTTGACCTAAGTCTAGCACAAAAAGAAAGATTTTTCAACCTTAATGTGCTAGACAAAAAAATCAATTAGTGGCCCTATCTTTTAATGAAGTACACAAGGCATTACACAAACAACAACATGACTTTAAAATATGAAAAGTAAAGTTTCAACTAGAACTCCACACATGTACCCTAGAAAACAAAGTTTCAAATGTTATGGAAGGGATCCTATATAATTGATGAAACCTTTCCTTCTAAGGCCATGACCATATACAAACCTGAGAGCCCAAATAAAAAGCAATTGGTCAACATCCAACAAGTAAAAGCTTTCCATGAACCCAAGCAAGCCAGTGTAACAAATACCTCAATGAATGAACAACCACGCTTAATTTTTTGGATCTCCTCCTTCCAACTCAATCATGGGGGAGATGGCCATCCTTGCTAATCATCCATATGGCTCCTCAATTTTTTATTTTTTTTGTTTTACATATTTTTATCTTTGCAATTTGGTTTTTTTACATCTTTTCGATTTTAAATATTTTTTCTATTTTATAGCATTTGTGTTTTACACCATCATTAGTACATTTGAATCTTTCTTGAATATTTTTACACTTTCTTATATATATATTTTTACTTTGTTTTGTTTGATTGTGATTTTCAAATTTTTGCTAATAAACGTGCTTTGTGCCAAACAATGGTGTTGTAGCTATTACTAAAGGTGGTTTGTGCTTTATGTTTTGTTTGCTAATGTCTAGTTTCTCTTTTTTGAATTTTGTAATGATGGCTCAGTCATGGTTTCTTTTTCATGGAACAGGCAGTGAGTCCACAACATCCACCCATTCACAAACTCTATGGTTTTCCTTGTTTTGGGAGTTTAAGGTTCTTTTCATTAAACAACCTTTAATTAAATCATGACCTTGGTAGTTTCCAAAATTGGGAAGGATTCAAAGGTTTGCACTAGGTGTGACTTCAAGAGGACTCAATACTCTTTGTATTCTTCTACTTGAGAGCTTGAGTGTTTTCATAGACTTCTTACTAGTCCATGTAACCCAATAACCATAAGTCAAATAACATCTTTGCATGGTGTGGTTCCCATCCAAAAAGAAAGAAATATATAAAAAATAAAATAAAAATAAAAAAAAGAAAAAAACATGATGGGAACTCAAAGCACATGCCTTAGATAAATAAATGGATTACAAGCACTGGTTATGGGACTAGACAGACATGTTAGCCATGCTTGAAGATTCTCTCTAACTAAGACCTTCTCTCACTTCCTTCTTCTCTTTATGGAACAATGGTTGTTTTGTGGGTGTACTCATGTATTTTGAAGGGTGGATTGATCTTGTAGTGGCAATGTGAAGTCACTGAAAGAGGTTGGTTTTGGTTTAGACTAAGGATGGATCTTCTCAGGTCATTTTAAACACACAACTCACAAGGGACTCTTTATGACCTCAATTTGGAATTCCATTCCACCTTCTCCATTATCCATCTATGCTAATTGTAACTCACCTCATTGCCAAAGTTCATGTTTTTAATTTCATGTCTTGGTCTAACATATTTGAATTCTTAGGTAGAATCTTTTGGGTTTTAATCCTTAACGTTCATTGACCATTAATGATCTATGGGGCCCATGAACTCCTTAGGTTGAGGTTATGCAATGGTAAACAAGGCACGTACCTACCATGAAGATTATCCACTTTCATATCTCTTGGTTAGGTTCATTAAGTACCTTATCCTTGGACATTCTTGTAATCAGAATCTTTTATACATCCATCTTCTGCATCAGACCATGTGCTCCTTTACATATTTTATTCATTAAACACATTCTCTATCAAATTTTTTAGTTTTTGAGGTTTCAAAGATCCTTTTCAATGATTTTATCATATTCTTTGCTTTTCTAGAATTCCATGGACCCTAAATTCATTGAAAAATTCCTTATATTTTTCAAGATATTCAAATTTGAAATTTTTTTGATTGGCTTTGTATATGGGGCCCCATTGATGGAGTAGACCCATAAATGAGGCCCTATATATGGGGCCTCGTTAATGTAAGGAAAAAATTATATATATATACCCAACTCCACTTGGAAATTTTTACATTCTCTCACAAATGTCAAGGGAGTTTTCAATTTTTCAGAGCGTAGAACCTTTCGAAGCCCATAACTTCCTAACCATTTATCCAAATCACTTCATTTTTCAACCCTATAGATACTAGAGGTAAGCTCTTCATTGCAGAGGCCACAAATGTATCATTTTTAATAGAAAACCTTTTGCCATTTTTATAATTCCCACAAAGGTTTAACTAAGAAATCAATTATTAAACACCAAATGACAAGAGTTAAACCTTCCCAATTAGCTTTGGTACATTTACAATAAATAATTAATAAAATATCAATTTGCCATGGTCCAACCTTAGCTAAAGTATAACTAACTAATGAGAGAAGGTATTCAAAAGTTTAAAGTTATACATTATATCTACTAATCCACAAATATGTTGTGACCGAAGATTGCACAAAAAGGAAAGAACATGCAGAAAGCAAGACTGTATCAACCAAGGAAGAAATTGCTTAGAATAGGAAGGGGCCAAGAATAGGCCTAGGAATAATTGCTTACAATCCATGCCATAGGTCCTCTTAGAGAAGAGGTTGAGGTGGAATCTATCAAACATATTCCAGAACCAGCAACAACAATAGAACACTCCCATTGGGGAAATGCACCAGCACAACAAGCAGATCTGGAGGTGACCTTGATAGAAGCTTTCTTGAATTAGATCAAATCATGAGAGGTTTATAAATTAGTGCTCTAAGAGTTAAAATTTTCCTTTTTGGAAGCAAGCACTAAAAGAAGTGCAGGACTAGCTAAAGGCCTCTCCCATGTGGCCAATCATCAATTCCATCAAGCAGTGGTACATGGGAGAGATATTCCTATTCTAGAACAACAAGAAGGTTGGTTCAATAGTCAAAATCAAGGAAATCTTAGTGTCCTACTCGATGCAGGCCATTACATAAGTGCTTGGGTTACCAAAAATAGGGGCAAGTCTTGTTGAGATCCCAATGCATGCAGATCCCAGCATCAAGTAAGAATGGGTTCAATAGTGCTATGGTGTCAACTGTAAGGAGTTTAACATACTCACACCAACAAAGAGGATCCACTACAAGATTATGACCTTTCACCTTAATCCCATAGTAAGGAAAAGAAAAATCACTACCTTCTCTACCAAAGCATGCACTACTCTGAGTGGGAGATTCTTCATCAACCTTCCACAATTGATCTATCTAAAGATGGAGAAGTGGGTTAAAGAAAATGAACATGGAAGGAAGACACCCCTCTTTCCATGCCTCATCAAGAAAATTTGTTGAAGGGGAGAAATAGTTCATTACATCAATGACATTGTTAGGCATGTTTTGATCACCAACTGATGAGTGGCGAGGTACCCCTACACTCAACCATACGAAATGAGCGTCGCACGCGCGATCTGGTCGAACTTTGCAGATGGACTTGTTGTGGCACCTAGATAGTTAGCCTTAGGTCGCAGTTCACTGTCTTCCCACCTAGACTAGTATTGCATATGTCATGTATGGTTTAGTCTAGATGAGGTGTATGATGTGTTCCTAATTCTATCGCTACTCCTGAAGGTAGTGGAAAATAATATCAACTAAGCTAAGCTATGAGGGAAAGGGTAAGAAAATCTAATCTAGCCTAAGTGCGACGAGCAACCAATTCCTTGATCAACTGTACACATCTTGGACTTCATGCACGACTACCACTGGGACTACCAAGCATAGATCCTAGGTACGCCATTGGGATTACCAAGCACAGATCCCAAATACGCCACTGGGTTACCAAGCGTAGATCCTAGCTACACCATTGGGCTACCAAGCAGTTACACTTAAATTCTCGTAATCAAGTCGTACTCTTTCCGCTTCTAGGAGTTTAAGGGTGAGAGACTAATCGCGATGAGCAACCGATTCCTTGACTAGCCGTACACATCCGTAGATGCTCGTAATCAAGTCGTACTCACACCGCGCTATGAAAGCAATAAATAACATTAAATAAACAAACAAATAAATAAACTAAGTGAATGCTGCAATGATGAAGTAATCTCAATCTTTATTGTCGGTCATGTGCGTGTCCAAGTACGGCACACTCGAATAAAGACACCGTACAATTACATTCACCACACTGCGGGCAGACACGGGAAAAAATCTAACTCTGGAGGGGATCAAACTGCCAGAGCTTTGCTACTCTAAAACTGGGATTCCGAACAAGGGAGAGCCGTGTCCTATTTATAGATATGGTGACGGACTGCGATATCGCGTACGTGATATCGTAGGGAAGACACGATATCGCGTATGTGATATCGCGAGGGATGCGATATCACGGCGGATGCTATATCGTGGCCTATGCGAATCACATCTCATCATACCCCCACGACTGAATAAAAACTTGTCCTCAAGTTACAAGGAGAACAAGCTTCATTGATTACACAGTGGATAGGTATGGGATTATTAACTGGAAAAAGAAATGGACAATGCCACAGTGTGGAAAGACACAACACAGAGAAAAAATACTACAACTACAAAAATGTGGAACTCATGTAGTTCCTGGTGGCGGTGGCTCCTCCATGGGTGCTATCCCTTTGTCACGTGCTCCAAGCTTTGAAGGTTGACGACGCTAAAGAATAGCCTGGAGCTTCTCCTCTTTGGTCTAAGGGTCTTGTGCCGTCCATGCTGATGCTCCGATGTTTGATGGAGTCGGCACTTCCCATGGATAGGGTAGTTGCAGAAACATCTGATTAGCCTTGACATACCATGCCGTGAACACCCGTCGTTCCTCTTCATAGGCTCTGGCTTTGTCTTTGTATTCGTGAAGCTCTGTTAGCTATTGAGCCAAGTCAGTTGCAACATCTTTTTGTCCTTGGTAGCTTTCTTTTACCATCGCGAGTTCAGAATTTGCGACATCTAGTTTCTCAGCCAACTTATTTTGCTCTGCTAATTCTGCTTCATATTTAATGTGGGTGGAGGCTACCTGCTGCTCAAGCTCTGACCTCGGGCGCCCTGCTGTTAACATGGCTAGGTTGGCATATCGAAGGTTTGCTAACTCCATGTATTCAGTCAAGTCTTGGATCTGTAGGTCCTGGTTTTTAATTTCCGCTTGGTGGGCGAAGGAATAAGTGTCCAATATGGCCCCCCAATCAGTGTGCTGGGCACTGATGTTGTTGATTTGGGCCTTGGACATATGGATCTCCTTCTCCAGGATTTGTTTGTACATCCCCACCTGATCACGGAAATGCTCCTTCAGCTTCTCGTGTCGTTTAGCCTCATTCTGCCATGCGCTTATCTCAATTGCTGATTTCTGTCGAATAGTGCGTACCTCCTCCATTGAGAGGGTTTGGTTCTCTTTGGCTAAACGACTTACATCCTAGTTGACTCAAATGAACTGTTCTCGCAACTGATGAAAGTGTTCATCGAGAACATTCTTTTGTTTCTCCACAGAAGTCAACCGAAGGTTATTTGCAACCAACTGCTTATTTTCTTTCTCTAAGGCCCTGAGTGCCTTAAGATGCGCATGAGTTTGCGCTTGAGCTGCGGAGGCATCCCAAGTGGCTGTCTCCTTTTCTTCTGCCATCTTCTTATTTTCTGCAATTAGTTTTGTTAGTTGCTCGGTTCTAAAATTGTCTATCTGGTCTGTGGGAACAAATTGCAAAGGATCTCGCTGTGCTACTTGTAAGGCTACGAGCTGCTCTTGTAGTTTCTGCACTTTAGCTTCAGCATGCTCGGCCCTTACTTCGGATATGACCAGCTTCCTCTTTGTGGAAATGAGGTCTGATTGAATTGCTGTTACATCCTGAGGGATGTCAAACAGATACATCAAAACTTGTCCTATTTGAAGCAATCTGTCCATGGCATCCTCATGTTCCGCAAGAGTCATTGAGGTTCTGGAAATAGTTTGAGCATCCCGTGCTCCTGAAATATCTACTGGTGGTACAACATGCACGTTAAAGAACTCTTTGATGTGGTCAGCGACCACTTCAGCAGCTCCCGTGGCATCCTGGTGTTGCATGACCACCACCATGGCCCCTTCACCAGTCTTTAACTGCACTTGAAAAGATGCTGCGTGTCCAAAGATCTGTTGTGACCATCTGCTTTCCCCTCCTCCTATTTTCATTGATAACTCACCCCATGTGCGATTTATTGAAATAGTAGGCTGGTTGGCATCATCGATGATGTGGAAGAGGTTTGCGTCATCACGACTTTCCCAACTAACTATCTCAACGATTGCCCTAAGATGGCTCATCGACAGTCTGTAGTCTTGCGGCGGCGGTTGATCCTGGCCTGTGCTGGGCCTTGCTTCTTGTTGTTGGCTGGGACTTGTGGCTGGAGGTTGACTGGGTCCTACAAGTTGAGTTGCAGGTGATCCAATCATCTGTTCTTCTTGTTCTTCATCTGGTCCCAGCTCTTCGCTAGTGCTCTTTTTGGGAGCTGGCACCTTTAATAATTTAGCATAAGAAGCATTTTGGGCTTTTTGGAGGACATCGTTTGTGTATCCCCGAATACGAGCCTGTTGGCACAGTTTTCTGATAAGGTAGGGAAAAGGGAGTGCCATCTTCCCTGACTTTCGTTATTCGAATTACCTTAGGATCTCCATCAAATATAGATGGGGAAGGTTAGCATTAACCTTTCCCATCAACACTGCACATCCTCTTGTCGCATACGTTGCAATTCTTTTCAAACCTTTTGTGGGGAAGAGGTGATAGGTTCCAATTTTAAAATAAACCCACTCTTCTGTCGTCAGCTCACCGAAAGCTTTATCTCTACCATAAGCCTTCTCTAACCAATCCTTTCGCACATCAGGGTCTGATCAGGTAGATAATCGAGCAACATGGGGGCATGAATTCGGAAGGTTTAGCATTTCTGAAATTGCCTATGTAGAAAAATCTACTGTCACACCACCAATGTTAACCGTGGTGCCTTGTTCCTTATTGTGCCAGAATAGGTATGTTTCACCTAAGTACCAGGCACCATTTTCAGAGAGGACAGACCATAAGGGAGACCCTTTAAGGTGATCCCTAATAGCCTCAGGAGCGAACTCTGCAAAAGATTCGAAGTTAAGTTCTACAATCACCGAAGTAATTGTGGACTTTGTATGGATAGCCTGAACACATTCCAGGGGCAACGTGAGTTGTTGTCCCGGTTTAGGCGCAGTAGCAACTCCTTCTTTTGTCTACCTGGATCGTCTGGTAGGAGGTTCTTCTTGATGGATACTGAATGAGTGCACCTCCTGTTCAATATGTTGTCCGGCAGGGCCTTGTCTTCTACCTCTCCTAGGTTGTTTCATTCCACCTTGGACAGGACCCTCCTGCTGTGAACGTTTCGGGGCCATCTGCAATCACACGGGCCAAACGTTAGTAAGGTTGTTTTTAAAGTTAAGTTATACCTTACTACATGCCTTTAATTGAAGATCTTATGTTATCGTGTGATCGTGCCCAAAAATTATAATGATGGGTCTTATGACTTAGGTGGATTTTCATTTTAATCTCCTGGTATACTTAAGGTAGTATGATTTTTGGCACAATTTTTCTAAGTGTTAGTATTAATTACCCTAATTGATGTCCTTTGGGCGATGAAAAATTTCAAAAAAATTTAGGCACTTTTCGACAAGTGTCTCTTCCCCATGACTGAACTGAACACTCTGGGTTCAAGCAGGTTCAAACGGAATTAAAATCGGAGTACCAGCGCGCGAGATATAAGTGTAAAAGCAAGGGTCACTCAATCACAAGTCACAGAGAAAAAATTCAAAAATTCCCCCAGCGTAAATGGCCAAATGATGCTAAGTGTTGCGGCGCAGGTCCCTATGTATAGGTAAATAGGATGCGATATCGTGTATGGTACATCGCGTACGCGATATCACATGGGACGTGATATCATGTATGCGATATCTCGTCCCCACTAAGGTGAGACACATGAAAAAGATTGAATTTTTAATGATTTTTCTTGAAATTAATGTGTAAAGTGAGGACATTAGCAAGGATTAATATATTCAAGGGTAATTACATGAATTTGAGAGGCACTTTGAATGATAATGGTGTGAATTTAGCAATTAAAAATTTGGCGGTTATGAAGAAAAGGGAATATAATGGTACATTGGAACGTTGAAGTTTTGAGGGTTAATAAATGGGAAAGAAACTTATGAAAATTAAGTTGAGGGTAAGAAATTGCGTGTTCGAGCTAGGGGATTAATGAAGATTACAATAAAATTACATAAGTGGGTCCTCCCCAAAGCAGGTTTCAACCTATTATGCCCTTGTGTAATCACACTTAAAGTGTCCGTGGGCACTAGAAGGGTTAATTGTAATTTGCACTAACTCCACAAAACACNAACAACAAGGCGTACGATCACTTGGCGTTTAGTACAAGGGAGGAGTGATTTTTGTTTTATGGCACTTTCTTTTTCTTTTTCTCTCTTCCTTTTTTTCATTTTTTTTTCACTTTACTGAATCTAGAGAAATAGCCAACCTTCGGGCATGGGTACATGTCTTTCCAGTGGGACCCCCTAGAATAGTGTTTGATTTTTGAGTGCCCTTTTGATTACTCTTACTCCCATTTTTCATTAGATCTACAAGGATCTTAGTACAACCATATTACATGACAACTCCCACAGATGTCACCAAAGAGAATCCACAAGTTCCCTTGATGTCACACCCTAATCATTCCCTCTTGGTCCATCCTTCTTCATTCTGGGTACAATAACACAAAATTAATTTTAAGTTTAAAAATTTCAAGAAAATCACTATACCCTTGAACAGAACCTCTTTATTTATAGAGTGAATGAGTGGGTGTAATGGGCTCACTGTTTCAGATAATTGACCGCTCATGACTTAATAACATAAAATACATCTTAACCAACGATCCACATGAGTGTTTTATTCGTAGATGAGATTACTTACAAAAAATGTAAAAAACACAAACACACAAAAAGATAAAACAAAAAGTTGAAAAATGAAAAATTGAAAAACAAAAAGTTGTAAAATTAAAGAAAATTAAAAATATTTATTAATCCTACTTGTTATTGAAATGGGAGGTGTCCCCCATAACTAAACAGTTGAGGATAGCAAGGATTAATAAATGAAAGATAAGGATCCTTGCATGTTAAAAGTATTAGGGCTAGTCTATACTTATCCCCTCGGGGTTCACACACTTGATTATAATAAGCATAGTGGGGCACTTTATGCGATGTAGTTCTCGGATAACGAGTTGACCCACTATGATGTTTGTGACCGTTAGATGGTATGCAAGGATTGGGATGATGCCTCCCATGGTTGTGTTCATTGGGCCTTGTGGTTGTTGGAGTGTAAGTTGGTGGCCCTGATGAAGTTACATGAGGCATTGGGTTCGAAGGTAAGGGTGCACCACAGGGTTGGACTTGTGCTGGGTTGGAAGATGCAGTGGCTTCTGAATTGTGTTGTCCCTTCCTACGACCGTGTTTAAAGAAGGGATGCCTTTGATGTTGAGGAGGCTCTTCATTGCTATTAGTAGCAGCAGCATAAGTGTTATTCGTGGGTTGCAGTGGTACAAACACCTTAGGAACAGTTGGTGGCATTGTGGAAGGAGGGAAAGGATAAGAATGCTGAAATTTCGGAGGAGGATAAGGTGCAAAAGGTGGTGGTTGTGTTGGAGGCATGGGTTGATGGTATTGTGAAGAATAGTATTGTGGTGAGATAGAGTATGGTGGCCCAAATGAAGAAACAGGATGTTGATCATGGTAAGCGTTTGGATTCGGAAAATGTGAAGGGTGTCTCCAGTCTAAGGGTGATCTCCCCCACGACTGGGATTGTTGCCACTGTGGTCTAACATAGTATCTCTGTACAAACTCTGGATGTAACGTGTTTCCCCAATGCTCATGTAGATGTAACAATATTGGGCATTGGCCCTTGGGGTGATCGTACAAGCATATGTTGCACTCATGTGTACGATTAGCAGTTGAGCGCTTAGTCCCTTCATTCCTTCTTTCCGAATGTCTATTATTTCATCCTGCTTCTTGGGTTGTCAAAACTCTATCCCCAATGATGTTGATATATTCTCCATACTTTTGATTCATCCATTCCAACATTTTATTGATCTTTGCCTCAGCTTCTTCTAATGATTGTTGTATTGGCAAAGATGATGTCTCCACCTTGAGATTTTTTGATCTCTCCTTGTTATGATCATGGACCTTTGTTGAGTTAATTTTTTGGTCCTGTTGATGTCTTTCAACACTCTTCCATCTAGCTAAGTCTCCTTCTTCTTTTGCTACTTGCTTAATAAGCTCTTGGATTTGATGGGTTTGGAGGTTGTATAGTTGACCTCGGGCGTACATTCCTAAGGTCTCTCTTGTTTCATTATGTAGCCCATCAATGATATGGTACATTAGCCTTTCCTCAGAAAACCCATGGCCTGGACAGTTGTTTAACAGTGCATAATATCTTTCCAAGGCCATGTCCAAGGGTTCATGTTGTTCTTGTTTCCATCCTTGGATTTGTTTCCTCAAGGCTGACACTCTTGCATAGGTTTGATATTTTTCGTTAAAAACCTCTACCATTGTTGACCAGCGTCATATTGAATTTGGTTTTAACGATCTATACCATACTTCAGCTTGGTCAACGAGTGTCATAG
>MNCI01030304.1:760863-885065 GCA_015680685.1 Gnetum montanum | reverse complement strand
TTACCAAGTGTAGATCCTAGGTATGCCATTGGGATTACCAAGCACAGATCCCAAATATGCCACTGGGTTACCAAGCGTAGATCCTAGCTACACCATTGGGCTACCAAGCAGTTACACTTAAATGCTCGTAATCAAGTCGTACTCTTTCCGCTTCTAGGAGTTTAAGTAGTACATGAAGTCCAAGATGTGTACAGATGATTAAGGATGGATACTCATTGCACTTAGGCTAGTTTAGATTTTATTTTCCATTTTCTATGAACTTAATTAGAATTATTTCCTATTGTCTCTAGGAGTAGCCTAGTGTTAGAAATCATATCATACACCTCACTCTAGACTAAACCATACATGACAAAGTAATTACTAGTATAGGTGGGAAGACAGTGAACTGCAAGGCATGTCTTTCATGTAGCACATGTCTCAACATACATCTTGGAGTCAAATTTGTGAGTTTCAAAGAATAAGTTGCATTATTACCAAGTAAGCAATGCCTAACTTTCTAATTGGTTAATATTTATAATTGAGTTTAAAAATATAACTTTTGATTTACAAGTCATAGGTTTGATTTTGATTGGTATGTCAAACTGACATATAGTTAAGTTTTGCTTAAGTTCTATGAAAGTTTCATGTTAGCTATAAGTCACACATAATTCACAACAATGTCTCTCTCACAAGATAATGATAATGCAACAACTAGCGAGACAATTCATTGGAGAACCAACAGAATATATGACAACGAAGAAGTTTGGAATACTCAATATTACATAGGATTTTCATATGTTCATGGACACCCTAGAAATATTTAAGGACTCTTGTCATTCAACTCAAACACCTTTAATGAGGATAGGACATCCCATAGAATGAGGAGGTCCATAAGGCTTAGGACCCTCTCAATGATTAACAAGGGTTTATCTAGGGATGATTGGGAGACTTACCAAAGTCATGATGAATCTTTCAGTTCTTTCTCTTCCTTTGCTCCTTCAATGTCTGGTTGTGACATGGATGATCATTTCTCAAGGGGTCAGTGTAGAAACCAAAATCGAACCCACGGGCAAAGTTGAGAACGCCAACATGAACAAAGACAACATCATCTCAACTCACGAATTTATAATCTACTTAGCGATAATGAATCCCTACTAGCCATTAAGAGCCTAATGCATATACAAGAAGCTGTTTGAATATCCTGCAGGCATCGTAAGGAAAGCCACCTACCCAGGCTTGATTTAAACAACTTTCCCAATTTTTCAGGAGGCTATGATTTAGATCCACAACATCATTTACAAGACTTCTATGATGCCTATGCATGGAATAGCATTGATAATGGGTGGCAAAGACTTAAGCTCTTTCCTATGACATTCATTGGTTAAGAAAAATTATGGTATAGGTCTTTAAGACTACAATAAATTCACCATTGGCTGACAATGGTAGAACTCTTCAATGAAGGATATCAAACTTGTGCAAGAGTGTCAGCCTTGAGGAGGACGTGGCCTTAGAACAATATTATTCATTATTAAACAAATGCCTAGGCCATGGGTTCTCTGAGAAAAGGCTAATGTATCACATCATGGATGGGCTGGGTAATTATTAAAAAAATGCCCAGGCCATGGGTTCTCTGAGGAAAGGCTAATGTATCACATCATGGATGGGCTCCATAATGAAACAAGGGAGATCCTAGTGATGTATGCCTTAGGTTAGCTATATGAACTACGAACCCACCAATTCCAAGAGCTTATTAGGCAGGTAGCAAAGGAAGACGGAGAAATAGCCAAATGGGAGAATTTTGAAAGATCTCAATAGGACCAAAATCTTAAAATAACAAAGGTCCATAATCATGAAGAGGAGAAATCAACCCACCTCAAGGAGGTAGAATGATCTTTGCCAATACTACAGTCACTAGATGAAATTGAGGCAAAGATCAATAAGATGATGGAATGGGTACATGAAAAAAGTGGAGAATATGCAAACATCATTAGAGGTGAAACTATGCAAGATCACTCTGACAACCAACACAAACAAAGGATGCCAAACTTAGAAATAGGATAGAAAACCATTTGACAATAAGAAAGAAGGGTTGAAACAAATAAGGATAAGAGCTCAACTACAAATCATATGTATCAATGTGATGTTTTCCTATATGATCATCCCAAAGGCCAATGCCCAATCTTGTCATATTTATATGAGCATTGGGGAGAAATGCTACATCCAGATTTCATATAGAAGTACTGTGTTCAACCACAGTGGCAAAATCCCTAGTCATGGGGGGGGGGGGGGGGGGGGGGGGCACCACCAAATAAACCACATACTTCGTATACTATGATACCAAATTCTTATTATGTTCAACACCCTGTTTCTCCAACTAGATCAACATCCTCTACTTTTCCTCATCGATATCATTCTCTCGAGTAGTACCAAATCATATCCTCTCCCATGGGATCATCACCTCATGTTCCTTATGCTCCTCCTTGACCTTAATATTCTTATCCTTCACCTCCTTCTACATTTCCACTAGTTGTGCTAGAAGGTTTTACACCACAACACCAACCCATGAACGTTACTTGTGCTGCTACTGTCAACAGTAGTGGAAGTCCTCCACAATGTCGGAAGTGTCCTTTCTTTAGGCATGGCCATAGAAAGAGATAGCATAGTTCTAAAACCATTACACCCTTCAACTTAGCACAAGTCTAGCACTATGATGCACCTTCCTCTTTGAACTCAACGCTTCCTTTTACCTTATTTAGGCCACCAATTAACACTCCAACAACCATGCAGTCCAATGAATCTAATGACGTGGGGAGACATATTAATCCTTACATACCATCTTATGGTCATAAGTGCCATAGTGGATTAGCTCCTTATCACATGACTACATCTTATAATCTACCCCACTATGCCTACTTCAATCAAGTGTGTGAACCCCAATTTGGGTACATTCCTACCACCACATCAAAAGATACCTAGTGGTTTGGATATGATTGGACCCCAATGTTTCCAACATGCATGGATCCAAATTTTTCATTTATTAATTCTCGCCATGCTCAAAGGTTTAGTCATGGGGGATATCCCCCATTTTAATAAGCAGAATTAGTAAATGTTTTTCCTTTTCAATGATTTTACAAATTTTTTTGTTTTCCAATTTTTTACTTTTTCAAGTTTTTGTTTTTATCATTTTGAGGGTAATCTCATCTATGAATAAAATACTCATGTGACTCATTAGTTGAGATGTTGTTCTATGCTATCAAGTCTCAAGGGACTAATTATTTGGACAGTGAGCCCACAACATCCATCCATCCATTCTATTAATAAGAGGTTTTACTTTAGGTACGATGATATTCTTCTCATCATTAAAACTTAAACTTTGTACTCATTATGCCCAAAGCGAAGAATGGTGGACTAAGAGGAAATGGTTAGGGTGTGACATCAAGGGGATTTATGGATTTTCTTTGGTGACATCTGTATGTGCTATCATGCAGCTTGGTTGTACTAAAATCCTTGTAGATCTAACAAAAAATGGAAGTAAGAGTAATAGAGGCACTCAATAAAGGAGCTCAATGTTGTCCTAGAGGGTCCCACTAGAAAGACATGCACCCATGCTTAAAGGTTGGTGACTTCTTTGGATCATCGTGGGAAATGACAAAGTGCTCGTGCAGCCAAGTGAAGAAAAAGAAAAGAAAGAAAAATAATAATAAAGAAAAGATTAAGAAGAATGTGCCACTGCAAAATTCCAAATCACTTCTCCCTTGGACAAAATGGCAAGTGATTGTATGACTTATTGTCATAATGCTCTTATGGTTGTTTATCAAGGGGATGAAACAATGCGATGTCACTGATAAGAGGTATGGACTTGGTTGTGATCTTAGAGAAAAAGGCTAATGTTACCTTAATCATGCACAACACTTTGGATTCATTGTGCCCAAGGTAAGTTACCTCACGTCCCAATCTCTATTATTCCTTCTACAACTCGTCTCATCTCACTATCCAAGTATTTCTAACTTGTGTCTTGTGTGGCATAGAATTCATACCTCATCACAGTGGCATTTGACATATGTGTGTTTTGTTGCACTGGTGCAAATTGCATTCAATCCTTTTAGTGCCTACGAACACTTTAAGGTGTGGTTATGTAAGGGCATGATAAGTAGGAACTTGCTTTGGGGAGGACCCACTTGCATAACTTTTGTAATTTACACTCATTACACACCACCACATCATATTATACCCTTCGAGTACTACATTGCTGAATTTATTCTTTCATTTATCATCATTTCAATCCCAAATGTTCCTATGCACCATTACATGTCCTTTCTCCTCACCCTACTCAAGAACTTCATTGAATAATTCCACTTTATTACACATTTGGTGCCTTAATTACCACTTAACATTACCCTAGATCTTTTAATTTACCTTAAACCCTTCATTGTGGCTATGAAAATTTGAAAATGTATTCATTTTTCCAAGTACCCTATCCTGGAAGGGACCTAATATCAGGTACTTGGTATCAGATTCGATGTGATATTGGGTCCATGCTATCATGTACGCAATATCCTATTCATAAAATCTATATATATGGACCTCCCTTAGATTTTAGTGTTATTTTTCAATATTCATGTGAGGGGAGTTGTTGCAATTTTCTTCCACGAATTTTCAAGCTTGTGCACCTATCATTTAAACATCAATATCTTGCTCATTAATGCTCTGATTTTCTTTCCAATTGAACTTGCTTAAACCTAGAGTGTCTAACTTAGTCATGGGGGAAGGGTACACTCCAAGTTGCACATAATTTTTTCCAAATTCGCTGTCACCTAAAGGATATCATAGGGGTAAGTGATCTTAAAAAATGATAATAACTTATGCCAAACAAATTTTATTTCTTCACCCAAACCATGAAAATTATTTTTGGAGTAACCTGATCAAGTTAGGCCTGACATTAAAACTTTTAGAGGGATTTTCTTGAAAATTTGTAACTCTGAATCACACTAAGCAAGAATTGAATTCATTAAAGGCAATGAGTAAGGTATAAGATAATTAAATTTTGCTAAATAACCTTACTAACAATTGATCCTATGTGATTATAGATGGTCCCTAAATGAGGAAAATAGGAAGGGCCTTCTTAGGGTGCATCCAAATGGCCAAGGAGAAGCAAAGGCCAAGCGCCTCTCGTAGAACATGTAGAGTAGGAGGTACAATCATTTAGCATTCATCAAGAACCCTTTGTTATTGCATAATATGGGCATGTAGAAGGTGGAGAAGGTAGGGTACTTGAACAAGGACAACATCTCACGTTCTCTTCAGAATGCATTCAAGCAATTTGGGAAAGGTCCACGTCAGCTATAGTGATCGTGGAACTTAACTTTGGACCCTTTACAAGATTTTCCTTTGAGGAAGTCAAAGATCAACTTAAAGGGTCTCCACTGTGGCCTATTCTCTCAGAGAGTGATGAATGGTATTTGGGGGAGATGTACCAATTTTGGCATAATAAGGATGAAGGCACCATCGCTGATATTGGTGGGATTTTAGTCAATTTCTCTGCCAAGGCCATTTCAGAAGTTCTGAATCTTTTGAATACAAGGCACAAGTTTGCTCACCTATCCACTTGCTCTAATACTGATGCATAGAAAATATGGCTAAAAAGGGTGTATGGTAAGGAGGATAAAACATATGGGGAGCTTACATTTGAAGAGAGAATCTATTTCAAAATTGGCACCTATCACATTTTCCCAACAAAAGGGCTAAATAGGATTTCCACCTATGTGGCTAGAGGAAGTGCCATCTTGATGGGAAAGGTTGATGCCAACTTGCCCCATCTATATCTCACAGAAATATTAAGGTGATTTAAAGAACATAAGATAAGGAAGTTTGCATTGCCTTTTCCCTACCTAATTAGGAAGTTGTGCTAGTATGCTGGAATTCTGGGGTACACCAATGATGTCCCCAAAAAGGCTCAAAATGCCTCATATGCTAAATTACTGAAGCCACCAACACCAAGAAAAGATGTTGGTGAGACACTAGAGCCTAAAAAGGAGTAGAAAGTTGGGCCCACTGCACTTCAAACCATAGGGCCTAGCCAACTTCCATACACAAGGACTAGTTAGCAAAAAAAAGTGGGGCCCAGCATGTAGCCCAAAAGCCAATAAGATCAATTGCCACTGCTACCATAGGATTATTGACCATTAATGAGCCACCTTAGGGCCATCACAGAAACAATCAGTTGGGGAAGCCTTGATGAGGAAAATCTCTTCAAGATCATTGATGATGTTATACAGTCCATAGTCTCAATTGATCACACATGAGGTGAGATTTCTATACAAATAGGAGGAGGGGAATCACATTGGTCATAGCAAATCTCTAGAAACACTACATCTTTTCAAGTGTAATTAAAAATTGGTGAAGATGCCATAGTAACGATCATGTAACACTAGGATGCAGCTGGAGTAGCAGAAGTGATCATAGACCACATCAAAGAATCATTCAATGTTCATGTTGTGCCACTGGTAGATTTCATAGGAGCATGCGATGATCAAACTTTGGCCAGTCCCTTGATGTCTCCTATAGATCATGAGGATGTTTTGGATTAGTTACTACAAATAGGACAAGTGATGATGTCCTTATTCGACATCCCTCAAGGTGTTATAACAACATAATCAGACCTCATCGTCACAAAGAGAAAGCTAGTCATGGTGGAAAGTTAGGGCCAAACATGTAGAGGATGAGTTGAAAAGACTCCAAGAGAAGCTCATTACCATGCAAGTTGCACAATGGGATCTATCCTAATTTATCCCAATGTATCATCTAGAGTCATTTTGGATAGAGTAAATAAATAAATTGTTAGAAGAGAATAAAAGGGTGGCAATGGAAAAAGAGAAGGCTGATTAGGATGATTCAAAGGCACAAGCTCAAACGTATGCACATGCCAAAGCACTCAAGGCCTTATAAGAATAAAATAAATACATTGCCATTGAAAATCTCTAGTTGACCACAATTGAAAAACAGAAAAATATTCTCGAGAAGAATTGCCAAAAAATGTGAGAATAATTAATAAGAGTCAACTAGGACATGAATCGCTTAGTTAGAGAAAATAAGACCCTCTCAATTTAGGAGGTACACACAATTTGTTAGAAGATAGCTATTGAAATAAGTGTGTGGCAGAATGAGGCTAAGAGACATGAGAATTTGAAGGAGCATTTCAGAGATTAGGTGAGGATGTACAAGTAGATCATTGAGAAAGAAATATATATGGCCAAAGCCCATATCAACACTCTCAGTATTCAGAACGCAGACTGATGGGCCATACTAAATACTTACACCTTCGTCCATTAAGAAAAACTAAAAAGCTAGGACCTACAAGTCCAAAATCTCACTGAGTACATGGAGTTGGCACACCTATGATATGCCAACTTAGCCATGTTGATAGTAGGACACTCGAGGATAAAATTGGAGAAGCAGGTAGCAACCACCTATGCCAAGTATGAAGCAGAATTTGCAGAACACAAAAAGAAACTACAAAAATTAGAGGTAGCAAATTTTGAGTTAAAGGTGGTCAAAGCCAACTACCAAGGAGAAAAAGATGTTGCAACAGATTTGGCTCAACGGCTCATGGATTACCAAGAATGTAGAGATAAAGCCAGAGCCTATGAGGAGGAACAACAATTGTTTACGACTTGGTACGTTAAAGCCAATCAAATGTTTCTACAACTACCATGTCCATGGAAGGTGTTGACTCCATCAAATATTGGAACATCAACATAGAAAGTACATGATACCCAAATCGAAGAATAAAAGCTTTAGGTGCTCCTTCAGAGATATCCATTTCCAAAGCTTGGAGCACAAGATATGGGGGGGGGGGAGAGGGGAGGCCCATGGAGGAGCCACCTCCACCAGGAACCACATGAGTTCCAACAATTTTTTCTTTTGTATTCTATGTTGGTGTCCTAATTTTGTTTTGTTTAATTTCACACTGTGACATGAAGTAATGCATAGTTAGTCAATAATCTCATACCTATCCATTGTGTAATCAAATGAACTCGTTCTCATTTTGATTGTTAGACTCAAGGACAAGTTGTTATTCAGTTGTGGTGGTATAATGAATCACTGTTTGTCAGGCCCCAATATTAGATACTTGATATTAGGTATGTAATATCGCAACCTAGATAATGATATCAAATAAATGATATCATGATTTCTATGTTGGCCTATAAATATAGCACTTAGGCACATAGGAAGGGAGTTAGTTGGTAAGTCTTTAGGTAGAGTTATTTTGTTAGTTTTTAGTTATTTTTCAGTTCCTTTCCTTTCCCAAGTGCATGCCTGATTATAATTGTATGGAACCTTTGTTTAAGAGTGACATATTTAGACATGCACACAATTGGCGATAAAGATCGAGATTACTCCATCATTGCAGCATTCACTGCGTTTTCAATTGTTTAATTGTTAATTATTATTTATTATTTTCTTAGTTAATATTTCTTTATTATCATTTACTATTCATGTTATTAATGTGGAATGGGTACGTCTTGATCATCAACATTTAAGTGTAACTACTTGGTAACCTAGTGGCATATCTAGTAGTGCTCAAGTAATTTGCGCTTGGTAATCCCAAAAGTAGTACATGAAGTCCAAGATGCATACGGATGATTAAGGATAGATGCTCATCACACTTAGGCTAGTTTAGATTTTATTTTCCATTGTCTATTAACTTAATCAAAATTATTTCCTATTGTCTCTAGGAGTAGCCTAGTGTTAGAAATCATATCATACACCTCACTCTGGACTAAACCATACGTGACAAAGCAATTACTAGTCCAGGTGGGAAGACAATGAACTGTGATCAACGTGTAATTGTCTAGGTGCCACAACTAGTCCATTTACGGAGTTTGACTGAAGCATGCATACACGCTCATATTTGTATGGTTGAGCATAGGGATACCTTGCTGCTCATCATTTACTATGTCTTTCATGTAGCACATGTCTCAGCATACAACTTGGAGTCAAATTTGTGAGTTGCAAAGCATAAGTTGCATTCTTGAACCAAGTAAGCAATGCCTAACTTTCTAATTACTCAATATTTATAATTGAGTTTAAAAATATAACTTTTCATTTGAAAGTCACACATTTAATCTTGATGGGTATGTCAAACTGACATATAGTTAAGTTTTGCTTAAGTTCTCTGAAAGTATCATGTTAGCTATATGTCCTAGAGGTACACATAGTTATCTAGTTTTAGTTCCAACATGATGTAGGGTACATATATAATCAAATAAATTTTAGTCAACACCCATATTTATAATTGAATAATATAACATCAATATTATCAATGAATTGCAAATACAACCAACTTATAAAGCTTTGGTTGATTTTTGCATACACCTTTCTCTATACATGTACCATAATGTATAATGCCTTTCACACCTTAATTAAATACAAAAGACATCAAGTCAGGAGCACGTTGAAATTTTCATTCTTATTTAATAACACTTATAACATGAATCCTAATTCAAGAACACAAAAAAACAATTTTCTATGTTATAAAGAATGTAAAAAACACAAATAACTCTCATTTAATAACACAAGTGGATTCTTTTTAAATATGAAAAAATGAAAATAAGAAAAATGACTCGTCCAACATGTCTAATTAAAATTTTTTTCAAGTGCTCTATAAAAATGGGACAAACATTTCAATTCAGTCACCATTGCATTCAATTTAATGTGTGCACTTACAATTCTTGCTCTCACTCTTTCTTTGCTCTACTCTCATGCTCTTTCCGCTCTGCTCTCGATTCTTGAGTTTGGAATTCTCTCTTTCTTGCCTCGGCGCTATTGCAATTGCAGAGTTACTCTACTAATTTTATCTACCTTAACAACAACAAATTTTATTTGCAAATTGGTTGATTTAGATTCTCGGGTATCTTTGGATTTCTTTTTCATTTCTATTTTTCCTTCACACAGAACCATAGGTAGCAAATTTTTTTCTTTTCAAGCACTTTCTAGTTTCTTATTTCCTAGAATTTTAAGGCTTTCAACTAGATTGTTAGAGAGTAGGAAATACTCCTCTATCATGGCTGGAAATTTGGGAACTAGTGTTAGAAAGTTTGCAATTGTAAAAGTGGCATCTGTGATTTTTGAGCTTGGCACAATCTGAACTCATTCTAAAACCAAAACCATGTTGAACCAACCACATTTGCAGAACACCTTAGGTCAAACCAGGGCTAAACGTAGAATTATTTCATTTAAAACTCAACGTGAAGGTTTGTAGAACAAGGTTGCGAGCAAAAAGATTGCAGATGTTGATTGTGTTCCAATTCTAGTTACAACTGCAGCTTCTTCTTTTAAGCCTTTAATGTCCAAACCCCCCCTTGGCCAACAAGAAGGAGCAGGTGCTGATGCCTAGTGTAATTCAGACTTCTTGTGGTCAAGAAGTTGCAAAAGCACATGCATAGGCATAGAGATAGGCCTCAACAAAAGTCGGGATTGGAAATTGGGCTCTCCAAGCAAATGCAAATGCTAAGTAAATCAGCTTGAATAGCAGCCTCAAGGTGCATACAAATCCTTCTGAGGAATGGTTTACAAATGCATCTTGTCAGGGCATGTGTCACTGTGATTCTAAAAACAAAGCATTTATCAAGGACCATGGTTGTCCTTGTCCTCCTTTACACATGGTGTTGTCTTCAAAATTGAAATCATTTACAGACATGAAAAAGAATAAGAATCAGGTAAAGCTAGAAGATGATCGATGTCCTTTAGCTCCAAGAAAATGTAAATGTAGGAGTTGCCTTGAAGATTTTCTAGATAGCACAAAATATTTTACTGAAAAAACACATTTTGTTACACATGACCATCAGGTAACAGAAGATGAAAGTTGAAAAGAATTCTCTAGCCGTGAGAAATAGATGGTAACTTATCACCAAATATCATGTCCTTAGGCCCCAAAAAAAGGAGAATTATTGAGTCACTTTGATGGCCTACAAGTATCTCCTTCTTTCTGTAAGACTCTCAAGTTTGATGACAATGTCTCTTTGAACACAATCATGTATGCGCCTAGTCTAAAACTGGTTATAGGAGTTGATCAGAATATCGTGAAGGTGAGTGTCTCACAAGGCCAAACTCTTCAAGAGTCATTTGTTCCAATAAAAAAATAGGAGGAAATTAAGTTAAAAAATGAAAAATCCTTGAAAGCTATGAAAAAATTTGAAAGACATACTTCTAAATCATTTTTGGCCAATATCAAAGCAGCTATTCCAACACCAGTTTCAAAAATAGGTAGAATTGTGGAAGCATATCATCAACTAGAATGTTTCAAATCTATACAATTACATCTTATCCTACTAAGAGTATTTTTTCAAGAATTGTAAAAGCATATTGTAAGGTAAAACATTTGAAATCCTTACATTTTTGTCTTCTATTTCTTAGAGGAATTTTAGCATGAGCTAAATCTTTATTATTTATTTACATGTTCAAGGGATGGAAGCTATTTGGTATCATGGGAAAGGGAATCAAAATGACATGTAGTAGAATTCAATGAAGCTTCCTCACATTTCACAAAAAATAGACATAAGTGTAACTAATGAAGCTCATTGAAGCTCAACTGATTATTTTATCTTGGCTAAAAAGGGACATGCAAAGAAATGATGCTTAACTAGATGATAGTAACTACAAGAATTATGAAGATAAAAATAATTAACTTCTTGAGCAAAGAGTTTTTTTCTAGTTTCAAAGGCTAGGGAGTTCTCCCTATGAGAGTTATCAAGTTCAATATAGTAATGATGAAATTGAATTCAATTAACCTTAATACCATGGTATGAAATGATATGACCAAGGGTGCTCATGATGTCCTTCTCTATGGAAGAAAAAATTAGGGGAAGAGTTGGCAACTCAAAATAGCAAGGGATAATATTATAGGTTGGGTCATTAACATTAAAGTTGAATTTCCAAGCATGTGTGATGAGAGTTGCATTATGTGTTGGAAAAATTTAGATAGAGAGTTCCTTCTCAACTTGAGAGGCCTTAGAGATTTCTACTCGAATAAAGTTTGAAGCATAGTAATGGATGTGAGAAACTTAAATATCCTAGAGCTATAGGATATTTTGATTTATGTATTTATACTCATTAAACATGATAGAAAATCCAAAATTTGAAGATAGATGAAACATGTAGAAAAATCTTTAGAAATGACATTAAAAATATCATCAGGAAGGAGAAAATCAAAATTAGAAGGATTGGAGGTACTTCCCTAGTGAGAAGGAGCATAAGGATTGCACAAATCAACTATGGCATAGCTTGGAAGAAGCCCAACAAAGCATAAAGACAATGCAAAGACTGCAGAGCATGACTACCACAACAATTAGAGGGATAGCCAAAACTAACTTCCCAGATGGAGTAGGGATAGACGCGTAGATGTACCCTACGAAAGCAATCAAAATCCAACCTTCTAGATAGGTTCAAAAAGGTTTTAAGTGAAAAAAAATGTAAAGCACCACTAGGAAAAAGTAGAATAGAGAAAAGTGTAGTAACAACTGCTACAACAAAACCTCCAGAGCCACTACACTAGCGAGCATAGTGGTGGCAGTGTAGCACTATCCCAGAGAAGCACCGAAAAACCCATCTCCCTAAGGGTTGAAGAACCACAAATTTGTTCAAACTTGTGAGTGAAGGAAAAGAATGGCAAACAAAGTTAAGCCATTCACCATTGTAGGAAAGCACAACCAACCATCCAAACAATTCATTTAAGGAAAAAATGTTAGTTAGTTAGCTGGTATTACTTTGCACCCAAAGGTACTTGATTTAAAACCTAGTACTAGAACCTTAACTATGCCATCTAAGAGGAATTATTCTAGGCATATTGCCTTATGATGAGCATCAAAGTATCACATTGAAGGACCCCCATCAATGGGGCCTTATTTACATAGTGTTATCCTATCGATGGGATCACATCGACATAGTGTTTGCTACATCAATGGGGCCCTGTCAATGTAGTCCTGTGGTAAAAACTATAAATACAAGCTCTCAGTCATGTTTATGCATCATTCAAGTCATAATAGTAGTAGAGCTCTTGTAGGTTGTTCATTTAAAAGTTAGAATATTTCTTTTAGTGCCCGCAATAGGAGTCAAAAGGTATACGGATCTTTATTCGAGCATTGTTGTACCTCAACCACACCAGTGTGTACAATAATAAAGATGAACCTTTTGATCAAACCTTGCAGCACTTAGAATAGATTAATGATTTTTTATGCATTTATTGTTTGTATTAATTACGTTGTTAATTAAGCTAAATTAGGCTTTGAGCGATCAATTAATTAATTAAGCTAAATTAGGCTTCGAGCGATCAATTAATTAATTAAGCGAAGTAGATTAAACACATAAGTACAAATGCTTCGAGCATAAACATGTATTCACTTGGTAATCTTAGTAGCATTATTGGTTGGTGCACCTAGTAGCATAGCGCTTGGTAACCTAGTAGTGGATACATGGGTTTAGGATGTGTATGGAAAGTGGAACCAAATGCTTATGTTAGAACGAGTTAGAGATTAGTTAGTTAGTTAAACTAAAGTGGTTGTTAAATTACTTCATCTCTCTACTTTAAGCACTAAAGAACATAAAACAAAAAACAATAAAAATCATATGCCTTAGTTACACTTGACCATGCCATGTGCATCACAAGTGTAATTGGGAAGACAATGAACGACCATTAGGATAAGGTTCACTTACTAGAAGACTAGTGTATCGGGAACTATAGAGTCCATGAAATTTGACAGGATCGAATGTAAATGTTACATGATTTGTATGGTTGAGTGTAGGGGTACCTTATCACTCATCATTGGTGTCATTTTTGGGGACTCTGTTTATTAAAATATGTACTATCTTGGATTAGTAAATATTATTAATATCGTTGGATAAACCCCAAGGTCGGCATCATTCTCAAAGAATATAATTATAAAAGCACATTGATAATTTTATTTATTTTGCAAAATTTCTTCTGCTTCTCACAAGTGTGAAGACGTTAAACCATCGGTCTCACAAGAATACAAAGTGGTATATACTTCTCCAGATGAGTATGTGCTTGACTTTACCTTCATCCTACATCAGGATGAGCAACTATAATGGCATGATATGGAGGGCAACATCATAATGCCCCCTGATCAATCTTGCCTGGGATGCTATTTCAAACTATTAAGAGGTTGGGCATCCTAGATCTTCAAGAGGAATACATTATGCATGGTTATGATACTTGGGACTATTGTCCCACTGAAACACAATGTAGGAGAGATCAACACTAGGAGAAACACCATGAGTTTACCAAGGTAAAACACTTCACTAATCCCTTATTCCTGCTAAACCAAACTAGCAATGAGGATCCTTCCTTTGGGGGTTCTCACCATGAATATTCTCCATCCCCTATTATTGATGATGAGGATATGACCCTGAACCTGTTGTCCACTACTAAGAAACCAAGTTTAGGAAAAGATGATAGTCAAGGCAAGGACTCAAGCAAGCATCACTATGGTAAGAAATCTAAGGATCATGGTCATAGCAAGTGAAGAGATGGTGGTAGATACTATTGTGGTTGTGGTGATCCACCTTCCTCTTCATCCTATTGATCCAATTTCAAACACTCGTCTTCATCTTTTGGTTCTAATAGAAGCCACTAGAGAAATAATTGCAATGAGGGCAATCAATGAGATAACAATGATTGTACAACCCACCAAGAACAAAGGGGTTGTAGAAACCATCATCAACACAATGATGATGATGAACCTCTAATGGCAACTCAAAGCATGCTTAACATTACAAAGATAGTTAAGATTCCAACTACGCATGTGAAAGATAGTCGAATCAAGCACTTGAACATGAACAATATTCCAAGATTTTAGGGGGGATATAACTCTAATCCGTAGGCACATATATAAGCTTTCCATTATGCCTATGCCTTGAAGAGCATTGAAAATGGTTAGTAGAAACTCAAGCTCTTTCTCAAGACACTCATTAAAGAAGTGGAAAGCTAATACTAGTTCTTAGAGCTGGAATCTATCCGTAGATGGAGTACCATGTTGGTACTATTTAATGACAAATACTAGATGTACTCAAGAGTGTCTAATCTGAGAAGGTAAATTCAAGGTTGGAAATAGGGAACACATGAAACCCTTGGATGCCACCATGATTAGATATTATTCTTTCTTACATCAATTCCCTAGCCATGGTTATTCTCAAAGGGAACAACTCCATCACATCATAGATGGACTCAAAGTAGAAACTAGAATAACTCTTGGGGTCTATGCCTAAGGGAGACTATCTAAACTAAGAGCTCATCAAATAGAAAGATTGATAGAGCAAGTAGTAAAAGAAGAAGGTGAGCTGCAAAAAAGAAAAAGTGCAAACAAATATAATAGGAATCCTTCCATTAGGAAAAGGGAGGTTCGATTCTATGATGATGAGGAGTGACCATGCAACGATGTGGTGAATAGGAAGACCTTGCCCATCCAAAAATCTATTTATGACATTTTGAAAAAGGTTGATAAATTATGGAACTATTTGGATGAAAATTTCCAAACTGCTATGATGATTACTAAAGAATCCAAAGAGCATAACATGTACTTATGTCAAAGGTATAAATGAGCTTAAGCAAGTTCATCACCAACTCTCTAATGATGAAGATGATGATAATTGTTGGGGAGAGTTGGTAATCCCTGATAAATTCAAGTAAGAGCCCCTAGAGTTAAAAACTCTACCAGCCAACATGGAGTATGCATTTTTAAACAATGGCAAGCTAGTTATAATCAATGCAAATCTTGCTTCTAAACAAAAAGACAAGCTATTGTAACTAGTCAACAAATGGCCAATAGCCCTTGCTTGATTATGTCTTGAGCTAACTGGAATTGATCCAAGGATATGCCAACATTGCATTTACACCAACCTAGCCATGAAGCCAAAAAGGCATCCACAAAGGTAGTTGTTCATCTATCAAAGAAGAAATAGAACAACTCTTCAAGGTAGAGTTCATCTATCCCATCATAGATAGTAAATGTGTTAGCTCACTCATAATTGTGCAAAAGAAAGGTGGCAAGTGGCAAGTCTATATTAACTTTAGGCTATTAAATATGGCAACCTTTAAAGATCATTTTTCATTGCCATTTGTGGACCAAGTGTTGGACACCATATTTGGGCATTATTATTATAGCTTCTTGGATGGTTATAGTGGCTATAACCAAATCCAAATTGCACTTAGAGATCAGGCCAGGACAAGATTCACAAGTTCCTAGGGAACTTTTGCAACATTTCAACTTTTGGTCCTTAGTATTTTTCAAGAGCAGATTGGTAGCAGGGTAGAAGTCTTTATGGATGACTTCTCTACCTATGGGGATATATTTGAGCAAGTTCTAGATTTCCTTGAGTAGGTATTCAAAAGATGTGTTGAAACAAACCTTAGGCTTAATTGGCAAAAAATCCATCTAATGGTCCAGGAGGGCATAGTGTTGGGGCATAGAATTACTCAGGTAGTGATTGAAGAAGACCCGAAAAAGATAAGTATCATCTAATGAATCACACATGAACCAAAGACATTTAAAGACTTATGATCATTCCTTGGATACACTAGTTACTATTGGTAGTTTATAAAGAATTTCTCTAAGATCGCAAAGCTGTTGGTTGAGCTTATGAAGAAAGATGCTCCATTCATTTGGACTAAGGAATGCAAACATGCATTCCAACAGCTAAAGGAAAAACTTGTAGAAACTTCAATTCTACAAGCACCAAATTGGTCTAGACCATTTCACATAATGACCGATGCATCTAATTATGCCTTGGGAGCCATGCTTACATAGTTGGACAATAAAAATTGTCCATATTACATCCATTGCATGAGCTGAAGCATTGTGGTTGCACAATTGAATTAGACCACAATTGAGAAAGAACTAATGGTAGTGGTGTATGATATTAAAAATTTTAGGCACCATGTGCTTGGCTATAAGGTGTTTGTGTACACAAATCATAGTGCCATCTGCTTCCTAATGAACAAGCTAATGGTGAGCCCCCATATCATACGATGGCTTGTGATCTTATAGGAATTTGATCTCATAATGGTAGATCAAAAAGGGATTGAGAATGTGATCACTAACCATCTTTCTTGGTTAAGATGGAATAACAAAGAGGAGAGCCTACTCTCTGATCAATTTTCAAATGAACTCCTCTTTATAGGAGCAATAAATGACTAAGTGCCCATAGAAATAAAATGGTATGATGACATCCTTACTTACCTTCTCACCTAGGAGATGCCACAAGGTTTGGACTTTAGGAAGAAACAACAATTTCTTCATTAGGCTAAGTATTTTATGGAAATGAATGGATACCTTTATAAGGTGTGTGCTAATGGCCTAGTTCATTAGTGTGTCCTTGATATAGACCAATTGTGTGTTCTCCACAATGCTCATGAAGGCCCTTGCAGAGGCCACTATGTAGAGAGGTGCACGACCATAAGAATCGTAATAGCAAGATACTATTAGCCTACAATCTTCAAGGATGCTCACCAATTTGTCAAATCTTTCAAATGCTATTAAAGAGATGGTGGGATGATTGCATGAATGGAGGATCCTCAACAATGGATTCAACCATTGGATCGCTTTGACATATGGGGCATTGACTTCATGGATTCCATCACACCCATGTCCAAAGGAAAGGCATACATCATGATAGGAGTCAACTACTATACTAAATGGGCAGAAGCAGCACTTGTCATTGACTGCACATCATCCACTCTTGCTAGATTTTCATAACAAAATGTTGTAAACAAGTTTGGGATACCATGTGCATTGATTTTTGATAATGGAACCCATTTTATAGGTGCCACTTTTTGAATGTTGATGCAATGCTTGGGGGTTGAACATAAATTAACAACACCCTATCACCCCCAAGCCAATAGTCAAGTAGAGCTAACTAACTGGGAGATCACAAAGATTCTAATAAGAACTATTAGCAAATATAGGAGAGACTAGAGCATAAAGCTCAATGATGCCCTTTGGGCCTACCACTCAATGTGGAAACTCCCTATTGGCTACTCTTCCTATGAGTTAGTGTATGGAAAAATTCCAATACTCCTAATTCAATCCAAGCTTCGTACACTCTTAACAACTTGTGATCTAAACCTTGACCTAAGTCTAGCACAAAAAGAAAGACTAATCAACCTTAATGTGCTAGAAAAAAATTGATTAGTGGCCCTATCTTTGAATGAAGTGCACAAAACATTATACAAACAACAACATGACCTTAGAATACAAAAAATAAAATTTCAACTAGGAGACAAGGTTCTCTACTAGAAGTCCACACATGTGTCCCAGAAAAAAAAGTTCCAAACATTGTGAGAGGTATGCTATATAATTGATGAAACCTTTCCTTTTGAGGCCATGACCATATACAAACTTGAGAGCCCAAATAAAAAGTAGTTGGTCAACATCCAACAAGTAAAACCTTTCCATGAACCTAAGTGGGCTAGTGTAACAAATACCTCAATGAATGGACAACCACACTCAATTTTTCGAATCTCCTCCTTTCAACTCAGTTGTGGGGGAGATGACCATCCTTGCTAAACATCCATATGGCTCCTTAGTTTTCCTATGTTTTGTGTTACACATTTTTATGTTTGCAATTTGTTTCTTTACATCTTTTTGATTTTAAATCTATTTTCCATTTTACATCATTTGTGTTTTACACCATCATTAGTACATTTGAATCTTTCTTGAATATTTTTACACTTTCTTATATATATATTTTTACTTTGTTTTGTTTGATTATGATTTTCAAATTTTTGCTAATAAACATGGTTTGTGCCAATAGGACATAGTGGTGTTGTAGCTCTTACTAATGGTGGTTTGTGCTTTATGTTTTGTTTGCTAATGTCTGGTTTCTATTTTTTGAATTTTTGTACCAATGGCTTAGTCATGGTTTCTTTTTCATAGAATAGGCAATGAGTCCACGACATCCACCCATTCACAAACTCTATGGTTTTCCTTGTTTTGGGATTTTAAGGTTCCTTTCATTAAACAAATTTTAATTAAGTGTGAGCTTGGTAGTTTCTAGAATTTGAAAGGATTCAAAGGTTTGCATAGGGTGTGACTTCAAGAGGACTCAATACTATTTGTATTCTTCTACTTACTTGAGTGCTTGAGTATTTTCATAGACTTCTTACTATTCCATGTCACCCAATAACCATAAGTCAAATAACATCTTTGCATGGTAGGGTTCTCATTAAAAAATAAAGAAATATATAAAAAACCAAAATAAAAAGAAAAAAAGAAAAAAAAACATGATGAGAATTCAAAGCACACGCCTTAGACAAATAAAAAAGTTACAGGCACTAGTTTTGGGACTAGAAAGACATGTTAGTGATGCTTAAAGATTCCCTCTAACTAAGGTCCTCTCTCACTTCCTTCTTCTCTTTTCTCCTCTTTATGGAATAGTGGTTGTTATTTGGGTTCACTCGTGTATCTCGAGGGGTGGATCAATCTTAAAGTGCCTATGAAAAGTCACTAAAAGAGGTTGATTTTGGTTTGGACATAGGATGGGTCTTATCAGGTCATTTTATACACACAATTCCACAAGGGAATTCTTATGACCTTAATTCAGAATTCTATTCCATCTTCTCTATCATCCATCTATCTTGATCATAACTCACCTCATTGCTAAAGTATATTTTCTTGATTCCATGTCCTAGTCTAACATATTTGAATTCTTAGGTTGAATCTTCTAGGTTTTGATCCTTAACTTCCATTGACCATTAATCACCTATGGGGCCCACAAACTCCTTAGTTGGAGATTATGTAATGGAAAACAAGGCATGTGCCTATTGTGGGGAGGATTTACTTGCATATCTCTTGGTTGAGTTCATTAAGTACCTTATCCTTAGACATTCTTGCAATCAGAATCTTTTGTAGACCCATCTTTTGCATGAAACCATGTGCTCCTTTACATATTTTATTCACCAAACATATTCTCCATCAAATTTTTCAATTTCTAGGTTTCAAAGACCCTCTTTAATGATTTTATCATATTCTTGGCTTTTTTGGGATTCCATGGATGCCAAATTCATTGAAGAATTTCTTATATTTTTTGAGATATTCAAATTTGAAATTTTTCCTAACGGGCTCTGTATATGGGGCCCCGTTGATGGGGCAGACCTATATATGAGGGCTAGTATATAGGGCCTTGTCAACATAAGTAAAAAATTGTATATACATACCAAAACCTACTTATAAATGTTTACATTCTCTCTCAAACACGAAGGGAGTTTTTCAATTTTTCAAAGTCTAGAAACTTTCGAAGCCCATAACTTCCTAACCATTTATCCAAATCACTTCTTCAACCCCTATAGCTATCAGAGGTAAGCTCTTTGTCACAGGGGCCACAAATGTGCCATTTTTGATGGAAATTTTTTTGCCATGTTTATAATTCCCACAAAGGTTTAACTAAGAAATCAACTATCAAACACCAAATGACAAGAGTTAAACCTTCCCAATAAGCTCTGGTACATTTAAAATAAATAATTAATAAAATAATAAATCTGCCATGGTCTAACCTTAGACAAAGTATAACTAACTAATGAGAGAAGGTATTAAAAAGTTTAAAATTATACATTATATCTACTATTTCATAGATGTGTTGTGATCACAGATCGCACAAAAAGAAAAGCACACATACAAAGCAGGACCGTATCAACCAAGGGAGAAATTGCCTAGAACAGGAAGGGGCCAAGAATAGGCCTAGGAAGAATCGCTTGCAACCCATGCCACAAGTCCTCTTAGAGAAGAGGCTGAGGTGGAGAATATCAAATATATTCTAGAACGAGCAACAACAACAAAACACTCCCATTAAGATGATGCACCAACACGACAAGAAAATGTTAAGGTGACCTTGATAGAAGCTTGCTTGAATTAGATTAGATCATGAGAGATTAAGAAAATAGTGCTATAAGAGTTAAACTTTACCTTTCCTAAAGCAAGCACTAAAAGAAGTGCAAGACTAGCTAAAGGCCTCTCCCATTGGCCAATCGTTAATTCCATCAGGGAGTGGTACATGGGAGAGACATTCTTATTCTGGAATAATAGGCAAGTTGGTTCAATAGTCAAAATCAAGGACATCTTAGTGTCCTACTCAATGCAGGTCATTACATAAGTGTTTGGGTTACCAGAAGTAGGGGCAAGTCTTGCTGAGATTCCAATGCATGTGGATCCTAACATTAAGAAATAATGGGTTCAACAGTGCTATGGTGCCGATCGTAATGAGTGTAACACGCTCACACCAATAGAGAGGATTCACTACAAGATTATGAACTTCCACCTCAATCCCACAATGAGGCCAAGAAAAATCACTACCTTCTTTGCCAGAGCATGCACTACTTTGTGTGGGAGATTCTCCAGCAACCTTCCATAGANCATGCACTACTTTGTGTGGGAGATTCTCCAGCAACCTTCCATAGCTTATCTATCTAGAGATGGAGAAGCAGTTTAAAGAAAATGAACATTGTAGGAAGGCACTCCCCTTCCCATGCCTCATCAGGAAACTCTGTTAGAGGGGAGGAATAATTTGTTACAATAATGACATTGTCAAGCATGTTTTGATCACCAACTAGGTGAAAATGATGAAAGACAAGCACTCTACAATGACTATCCAAGAAGAGAAGCAACAACAACCACCTTCACCTACCACTTAAACAACCGTGCTGGAAATCACTGCAACTACCCAACGATTGCATGAAAACCAAGAATGGCTTTTGAGTGAATAAGAGCAACTACTAGGCATGAGTGGTAGGGACCCATCCATGTATAGACTAGTAATGAGTCACCTAAATGAGGTGGCCCAGAAAATCAAATTGATGGGTGAAGGTGGATCCATTTTCTTAGCCCAAAGTATGTAGTTGCCCATAAGGTCGAATCTAAGCACTAGAGAGGTCATAGTATCTCTTGCAGAAGAACAGTCACTCTCAAAAATATTTAGGAACAACACTGCAACCTTCTCGATGTTCGTAGAGGACGGTGATGGAGCAACGGTATTGGTGATGCAGCACTAAGGGTAGGAGATTGTAGCAGAAGTGGTTACTGACCATATTGCTGAAATGCTCAACACTCCTATGACATTGGTACCAGGCATCACTACATTCAAGGATGTGTAGATGTTTGCAAGAATCACTATTTGTTGAATAAATGTAGTGTAGCACGAAGAACTACTAAACCTACTGGTGGAAACTAGGCAACCACTTCTAGTTGTCTTTGACCTTTCAGACAGTATTACTACAACCCAGTCAGAGCTGATAGAGGTATGGGGCAAGAATATCATCTTGGAGGGGCAACTTAAAATAAACAAGGAGCTAAATGAATGCTTGGCTGTTGAACTTACCAAATTAAGAGCCCAAATTACCAACCCCGCATTCCTCAACCTAGCATTGACAAGAGATGGATCTATTGAATAGCCTAACACCACAATGAAATTGGTTGAGGGTGTAATGGAGATAGTGGTATTCTACCAATATTTGGCAATGATCACACAACACAAGATTCAAAAGTCCTTGGATCAGACTCCGTAGGAGAATGTATAGTTGACCGCACAGAATCATCTCCTGTGGAATGTTGATGAGCATAAGCAACAATTAACAGATTTCATCCATTAATAGTAGGAGTAACTAGCTAGAGTAAACATAAAACTAATGAGATTGGAAGTAGAAAATAGAAATCTCTCGATGGAGGAGGTCTGCACTCTTCGCTATAAAACTGCAATCGAGGTAGCTACCTAGAAATTAAAGGCTCTAAAATTTGAGAGAGTCAAGGATCATTATAGAGAATAGGTTGGTCTACAAAAGGAAGTAAATCAAAAACACATTTAGTTGGCAAAGGCAAAAGTGAATGAAACTCTCCAAAAACTCTAGCAAGCAAAAGAATTGTAGCAACCCATCATTGATGGGATAGATGCCTACAACAAAGCAAAAATCCACATGAAGGAGTTGCAAATTGAGGAGATGATGGAATACATGGAACTCGTAAATCTTCATTATGTGAATTTGGCCATGTTGACTATCAAACAACTATGATTAGAACTTAAGAAATAAGTGGCTAGCTCATACTTGTTGTATAAGGTTGACTTCAAGCGTCACAAAGAGATCAAGTAAACGTTTGCAGTGGAAAAACACTAAACTTTAAGTTCTCAAGGCATGATTCACTGATCAATGATCAATTGCTGAGAATCTAACTAAGAGGATGAATGACTACCAGGAGCTGTAAAGCATAGTTAGGGCATTCAATATCAAATGCAAATAGTTTGCTACCTAGTTTTTGAATGTGAGGGAGATGTTCCTAGTAATGCCTTGTCCATGGGATGTTCTCATTCCAGCCCACATTGGTGATGCCACGTGGACTATGAATGATCACTGGAGTAAGGAGGAGAAGATGAAGGAATTACTGGATGCCTTCCACCTTCCACTGGAAGTTGTAGCTTCAACAAGACAACCACATCCACCTTAGCTACCACACATGCCTAAAGTTGGTGAAGGTCCATAAGAACCTCAAGAGCCTCCATTGCCTGGGTTTGTTTGATCTTCTCCACCATCTTCATGTGGTCAGAGGATGTGCTATACAATTTTGTGTAGTCATGTCATGGTGTTCAATTTTATGTCATGAACACCATAATTTTTTATAATATGTTGATTTGTACACCTAGGCACTTAATTTTGTTATGTTAAGAGTTAATTAATAATCCCATACCTTCCCAATTTTGTAAGGGAACTCGAGGACAAGTTTTTATTCAGTCGTGGGGGTATGATTAGCATCAAAGTTTTGCATTGATGGGCCTCCATTGACGTGGCCTTGTCAATAGGGCCTCGTTTATGTCGTGTTGCCCCATTAACAAGGCCTCATCAATGTAGCATTTGCTAGGTCTACAAGGCCCTGTCAATGCAGTCCTATGGCAAAAACTATAAATATGAGCTCCCAACCATGTTTATGCATTATTCAAGTGATAGTAGTAGTAGAGCTCTTGCAGTTTGTCTATTTGAAAGTTAGAATATTTCTCTGAGTGCTTGTAGCAGGAGTCAAAAAGTGTACAGATCTTTATTTAAGCACTGTTGTACCTAAACCACACTAGTATGTACGGCAATAAAGACGGGTCTTTTGATCAAACCTTGCAGCACTTAGAATATATCAATGATTTGTTTATGCATTTATTATTTTCATTAATTATGCCCTTAATTAAGCTAAATTAGACTTTGAGCGATCAATTAATTAATTAAGCTAAATAGATTAAATGCATAAGTATGATTGCTTTGAGTGTAAACACATATTCACTTGGTAATCCCAGCAGCGTTAATGCTTGGTGCAGCCAGTAGCGTAGAGCTTGATAACCTAGTAGTGGATACATAGGTTTAGGATGTGTATGGAAAGTGGGACCAAATGATTATGTTAGGACTAGTTAGATATTAGTTAGTTAGTTACACTAAAGTAGTTATTTAATTACTTCATCTCTCTACTTTAAGCACCAAAGAACATAAAACACAAAAAAATAAAAATCATATGCCTCGATTACACTTAACCATACCATGTGCATCACAAGTGTAATTGGGAAGACAAGGAATGACTATTAGGGCAAGGTTCATTTCCTAGAAGACTAGTGCACTGGAAACTATAGAGACCATGAAATTTGACCGAATTATGCATAAACGCTTCGTGATTCATACGGTTGGGCATAGAGGTACCTCATCGCTCATCATCTTACTTTAAAAAATAAGCTATTTTAAAAACCATTCATTGAACTTGCCTATAATACAATTAATCTAACATAGGATATATGAACTCCAAGTAATTTACTTAATAAATTAATGAGTCTAGTATTGTTTGTCTATAATGCAAGTGACTATATTTAATTACTTCACATTTAAGAATGTTGAAACTTGAAATAATTTAACTATAGTTACATCCTAAGACATATAGCTAATAAGATACATTAGAAAAATTATAAAAGGATATAATAATGCCTCAATTGAGACTCAAAATAATAATCTCTTCCCTAACAAGATAATGAGCTAAGTAGTTGAGCCATCTATCATTGACAATTGCTTCATATTTATCATTGTTATGGTTATTTACATAATACCATAGTCTACAAATGTATATTTTTACCATGTCTTTCATGTAGCACATGTCTCAACATACAACTTGGGGTCAAATTTGTGACTTGCAAAGCACAAGTTGCATTCTTGGACAAAGTAAGTAATGCCTAACTTTCTAATTGCTTAATATTCATAATTAAGTTTAAAAATATAACTTTTGATTTGCAAGTCATGGGCTTGATTTTGATGGGTATGTTAAACTGACATATAGTTAAGTTTTGCTTAAGTTCTATGAAAGTATCATGTTAGCTATATGTCCTAGAGGTACACATAGTTATCTAGTTTTAATTCCAAAATGATGTAGGGTACTTATATAATCAAATAAATTTAGTCAACACCCATATTTATAATTGAATAATATAAAATCAATATTATCAATGAATTGCAAATACAACCAACTTATAAAACTTTGGTAGATTTCTGTATACACCTTTCCCTATACATGTACCATCATGTATAATGCCTTTCACACCGTAATTAACTACAAAAGACATCAAGTCAAGAGCACCTTGAAATTTGCATTCTTATTTAATAACATTTATAACATGAATCCTAATTAAAGAATACAACAAAACAATTTTCTATGTTATAAAGCATGTAACAAACACAAATAACTCTCATTTAATAACACAAGCGGATTCTTTTTAAAGAGGAAAAAATGAAAATAAGAAAAATGACTCACCCAACATGTCCAATTAATTTTTTTTAGGTGCTCGATAAATATGGGATAAACATTTCAATTCAGTGACCATTGCATTCAATTTAATGTGTGCACCTACAATTCTTGTTCTTTCTCCCTCTCCCCTCTGCTTGTGCTCTCTCTCGGCTCTACTCTTGATTCTTGAGTTTAGAATTTTCTCCTTCTTGCACTGGCACTATTGCAACTACAGGGCTGCTATGTTGATTTTATCTTCCTTAACAACAACAAATTTCATTTATAGACTGGCTGATTCAACTTCCCGGGTATCTTTGGATTTCTTTTTCTTTTGTATTTTGTCTTCACATAGAACAACAAGTAGCAACTTTGTTTCTTTTCAAGCACTTTTTAGTTTCTTGTTTCCTAGAATTGTAAGCATTTCAACTAGATTGTGAGAGAGTAGGAAATACTCCTTTGTCATGGCTAGAAACTTGGGAACTAGTGTTAGGAAGTTTGCAATTGTAAAAGTGGCACTTGTGATTTTTGAGCCTAGCATAATCTAAACTTGTTCTAAAACCAAAACCATGCTAAACCAACCACATTTGTAGAACACCTTAGGTCAATCTAGGATTGAATGTAGAATTATTTCATTTAAAACTCAATGTGATGGTTTGCAAAACAAGGTTGCAGGTAAAAAGATTACAGATGTTAGTTGTGTTCCAATTCTAGTTACAATTGCAGCTTCTTCTTTCAAACCTTTAATGTCCAAATCTCCCTTGGCCAAGAAGAAGGAGTAGGTGCTCATGCCTAGTGTAATTTAGACTTCTTGTGGTTAGAAAGTTGCAAAAGCATAGGCATAAGCATAGACACAGGCCTCAACAAAAGTTAGGGTAGGAAACTAAGCTCTGCAAACAAATGCAAATGCTAAGAAAACCACCTTGAACAACAACCTCAAGGTGCAAATGAATCCTTCTAAGGAATGGTTTACAAATGCATCTTGTCAGGGCATGCCTCACTGTGATTTTGAAAACAAAGGATTTACCAAGGGCCATGGTTGTCCTTGTCCTCCTTCAGACATGGTGTTGTCTTCAAAATTGAAATCAGTTGCAAACCTAAAAAAGAATTAGAATAAGGTAAAGCCAGAATATGATCGATGTCCTTTAGCACCAAGAAAATGTAAAGCTAGGTGCTGCCTTGAAGATTTTCTGGATAGCACAAAATCTTTCCAAGAAAAAACACATTCTGTTAGACATGACCATCAAGTATAGAAGATGAAAGTTAGATAGAATTATCTAGCCCTGAGAAAGATATGGTATCTTATCACTAAAAGTCATGTCCTTAGGCCCCAATAAAAGGGAAATTGTTGAGTCACTTTGATGGCCTACAAGGGTCTCCTTCTTTCTGTAAGACTCTTAGATTTGATGATAATATCTCTTTGAACAAAATCATGTATGCACCTAGTCTAAAAATGGTTATAGGAGTTGATCAGAATATTAGGAAGGTAAGTGTCTCACAGGGCTAGACTCTTCAAGAGTCATTTATTCCAGTAAAAAATAGGATGAAATTAAGTCAACAAATGAAAAATCCTTGGAAGTTGTGAAAAAATTTGAAAGAAATACTTTTGAATCATTTTTGGAAGATATCATAGAAGTTATTCCAACACCAGTTTCAAAAACAGGTAGAATTGTGGAAGCATATTGTTAGCTAGAATGTTTCAAATTTGTACAATTACATCTTATCCTGCGAAGAGTATTTTTGCAAGAATTGTAAAAGCATATTATGAGGTAAAACATTTGAAATCCTTACATTTTTTTCTTCTATTTCTTAGAGGAATTTTAGCATGAGCTGAATCTTTAGTATTCTATTTACATGTTCAAGGGATGGAAGCTATTTAGTATCATGGGAAAAGGAATCAAAATGACATGTAGTAGAATTCAATGAAGGTTCCTCACATTTCACAAGAAATAGACATAAGTGTAACTAATGAAGCTCAGCTAATTATTTTATCTTGGCTAAAAAGGGACATGCAAAGATATGATGCTCAACTAGATGATAGTAGCTACAAGAATTATGAAGATTAAAATAATTAACTTCTTGAGCAAAGAGTTTTTTTCTAGTTTCAAAGGCTAGGGAGTTCTCCCTATGAGAGCTATCAAGTTCAATATAGTAACGATGAAACTAAATTCTATTAACCTTAATACCATGGTATGAAATGATACAACCAAGGGTACTCACAATGTCCTTCTCTATGGAAGAAAAAGTTAGGGGAAGATTTGGCAACTCAACACAGAAAGGGATAATATTATAGGTTGGGTTCTTAACATTAAAATCAAATTTCCAAGTATGTGTGATGAGAGTTGCATTGTGTGCTGGAAAAATTTAGATAGAGAGTGCCTTCTCAACTTGAGAGGCCTTAGAGATTTCTACTTGAATAAATTTTTAAGCATAGTAATGGACATGAGAAAATTAAATATCCTATTGCTATAGGATATTTTGATTTAGGTATTTATACTTGTTGAACATGATAGAAAATCCACAGTTTGAAGATAGATGAAACATATACAAAAATCTTTAGAAACGACATCAAAAATATCATTAGGAAGGAGAAAATTAGAATTAGAAGGGTTGGAGGTACTTCCCTAGTGAGAAGGAGCATAAGGATTGGAAGAAGCCCATCAAAGCACAAAGACAACGCAAAGACTACAGAGCATGACTACCACAACAATCAGAGGGATAGCCAAAACTAACTTCCCAGATGGAATAGGGATAGATGCATAGATGTGCCCTGTGATAGCAATGAAAATCCAACCTTCTAGATAGGTTCATAAAGATTTTAAGTGAAAAACTACATAGAGCACCACTAGGACAAAGTAGAACAAAGCAAAGTGTAGTAGCAACGATTGCAAAGAAATCACCAGAGCCACTACACTAGCTAGTAGAGTGATGGTAGTGTAGCATTATCCTAGAGAAGCAACGAAAAAGCCATCTACCTAAGGACTAAAGAACTAAAAATTTGTTCAAATTCATGAGTGAAGGAAAAGAATGACAAACAAAGTTAAGTGATTCACCATAGTAGGAAACCACAACCAGCCACCCAAATAATTCATTTAAGGAAAAAAATATCATTTAGTTAGCTGGTATTACTTTGCATTCAAAGGTACTCGATTTAAAACCTAGTACTAGAACCTTAACTATGCCATCTAAGAGGCATTATTCTAGGCATATTGCCTTATGATGAGTGTCAAAGTGTCACATTGAAGGGCCCCCATCAACAGGGCCTTGTTTATGTGGTGTTACCCTATTGATGAGGTCGCATCGACGTAGTGTTTGCTACATCAATGGGCCGTCGTCGATGTAGTCCTATGGTAAAAACTATAAATACAAACTCTCAATCGTGTTTATGCATCATTCAAGTCATAGTAGTAGTAGAGCTCTTGTAGCTTGTTCATTTAAAAGCTAGAATATTTCTCTGAGTGCCCGCAATAAGAGTTAGAAAGTATACTGATCTTTATTTGAGCATTGTTGTACCTCAACCACACTAGTGTGTATGATAATAAAGATGAACCTTTTGATCAAACTTTGTAGCACTTAGAATAGATTAATGATTTGTTTATGCATTTATTATTTTTATGAATTATGTCATTAATTAAACTAACTTAGGCTTCGAGAAATCAATCAATTAATTAAGCTAAATAGATTAAACACATAAGTACAAACGATTCAAGCATAAACATGTATTCGCTTGGTAATCTTAGCAACATTATTGCTTGGTGCACCTAGTAGCGTAGCGCTTGGTAACCTAGCAATGGATACATGGCTTTAGGACATGTATGAAAAGTGGGACCAAATGCTTATGTTAGGATGNTTTTACCTTCACAAACTCATGGTGCTTCTCTTGGTGTTGATCTCTCCTGCATTGTGTTTTAGTGGGACGGTAGTCCCAAGTGTCATAAACATGCATAATGTATTCCTCTTAAAGATCTAGGATGCCCAACCTCTTAAGAGTTTGAAATAGCATCCCAAGCAAGATCGATCAGGGGGCATTATGATGTTGCCCTCCATATCATGCCATTACAGTTGCTCATCCTAATGTAGGATGAAGGTAAAGTCAAGCACATGCTCATCTGGATAAGTATATACCACTTTGTATTCTTGTGAGACCAATGGTTTAATGTCTTCATGCTTGTGAGAAGAAGAAGACATTTTGCAAAATAAATAAAATTATCAATGTGCTTTTATAATTATATTCTTTGAGAATGATGCCGACCTTGGGGTTTTTCCAAAAATATTAATAATATTCACTAATCCAAGATAGTACACATTTCAATAAACAGAGTTCCCAAAAATGACACCAATGATGAGTGCTGAGTCACCCCTATGCCCAACCATATGAATCACAAAGCGTTCACGTGCAATCTGGTTAAAGTTTTTGGACTCTATAGTTTCCGATGCAATAGTCTTCTAGTAGGTGAACCTTANGAATACATTATGCATGTTTATGACACTTGGGACTACCGTCCCACTAAAACACAATGCAGGAGAGATCAACACCAAGAGAAGCACCATGAGTTTGTGAAGGTAAAACACTTCACCAATCCCTTATTCTCGCTAAACCAAACTAACAATGAGGATCCTTCCTTTGGGGGTTCTCAACATGAAGATTCTCCACCCCCTATTATTGATGATGAGGATATGACCTTGAACCTATTGTCCACTACTAAAAACCAAGTTTAGGAAAAGATGAAAATCAAGGCAAGGATTCGAGCAAGCATCACAATGGTAAGTAATCTAAGGATCGTGGTTGTAACAAGTGAAGAGCTGGTGGTAGACATTGTGGTTGTTGTGGTGATCCACCTTCCTCTTCATCCTCTTCATCCAATTTCAAACACTCCTCTTCATCTTTTGGTTCTGATAGAAGCCAGTAGAGAAATAATTGCGATGAAGGCAATCAATGAGATAACAATAATCATAGAGCTTGCCAAGAACAAAGGGGTCTTAGAAACCATCATCAACACAATGATGATGAACCTCTAGTGGCAACTCAAAGCATGCTTAACATTACAAAGGTAGTTAAGATTCCAACTAGGCATGTGAAAGATATTCAGATCAAGCACCTAAACATGAACAATATTCCAAGATTTTAGGGGGGATATAACTTTAATCTGTAGGCACATCTACAAGCTTTCCATGATGCCTATTCCTTGCAGAACATTGAAAATGATTAGCAGAAACTCAAGCTCTTTCCCAAGATGCTCATTAAAGAAGTAGAAAGCTAGTACTGGTTCTTAGAGCTGGAATCTATCCATAGATGGAGTACCATGTTGGAACTACTTAATGAAAAATACTAGATGTACTCTAGAGTGTCTAATTTGAGAAGGAAAATTCAAGATTGGAAATAGGGAATACATGAAACCCTTGGATGCCACCATGGTTAGATATTATTCTTTCTTACATTAATTCCCTAGCCATGGTTATTCTCAAAGGGAACAACTCCACCACATCATAGATGGACTTAGAGTAGAAACTAGAATAACTCTTGGGGTTTATGCCCAAGGGAGACTATCTAAACTGAGAGCTCATCAAATACAAAGGCTGATAGAGCAAGTAGTAAAAGAAGAAGATGAGCTAAGAAAAAGAAAAAGTGTAGATGAATATAATAGGAATCCTTCCATTAGAAAAAGGGAGGTTCAATTCTATGATGAGGAGGAGTCACCATGCGACGAAGTGGTGAATAGGAAGACCTTGCCCATCCAAAAATATATTTATGAAATTTTGAAAAAGGTTGATAAATTATGGAACTCTTTGGATGAAAAATTCCAAACTGCTATGAAGATTACTAAAGAATCGAAAGAGCATAATAGTGATCACAACTACAGGAGGTGGAAAGAAGATGAATGTGCCTACTAGAGAGGTAAAGACAATGTTGCTCTAGTCGAAGTAGTTGTGGAGATAGACTTTGATGATGATGTTGGATGTGAAATTTTTTAATATGATTATCTTAAGGATGTTACCCTATGATGTCACACTTACAAGAGCCTAGGGTGTACATGTTGAATCCTTGACTAGCATGGAGGTAAGCACCTAGACGATTGCCTTATCCTTAAGGCAATCCAAGGTTGTCCCAAAAACAACAATAGGCTTACTATCCAAGTGAAGCTTCACCACAACCATATGAACAATATCAATAGTGGCACCAATAACAGTTGTGGGGAATGCCACTGCCAAGATTGTAGTACCCTTATAGGCAACAAAATATATATGGGTATTATGTTTAGTAGCCTATTTTTTCATGAGCCTCTGCAAGCCATGCCTCATTCCAGCTTCACTATTACCCTCCAAAGTAGCATCAAACACATTCACCATCTACTCAAGGAAAGAAATCATATCCATACCATCCTCCACATCCATCTATACATATCCCTTAGTCCTAAACCTAGTTACCTCTTGCTCCGTCCATGTTAAATAAAATTCCCCCACAACCACAACAACAAAATGCTACGAGGATTGTAAATTTACAACCAGCCTTCTAGTTGAGTAGTTTAGATGATCAATCTAGAAAACAACCATTTTTTTGACCCAATATTCCTTCCAAACCCTCACAACCTAATGTGGCTAGTTTCCCGATATCTCCAACACCCTCATCCTTTGCGTCAAACACATTCCAGCACTCTTCAAATCAAACGTCACCTCAAATTTGCACTGTGATGTTAACTCATGTTGTTTTTGATTGGATTAAGGCTATCAACCTTTCCACAAAGAGATCTTACCTGGGAAGTCTTATTTACTTACAGATCACTGGACATGAGCCATGCAAGGCTCTTCCTAATTTTGTTTCCAGTGTCAATTTTATCTCCCATGACATGTACAAGGCCTAGAACCTATCACCTTTCAAGAAGAGCAACATCCATTTGGAATTGGCAAACCAATTAATCATAGTCCCTTTGGTATTAGTTGAGGACATTGTGATCATAGTTTGTGGATGGTCCTACCCTACTAATCTTCTAATGATCAAGATAGAAAACTACAAAGACAACTTTCCCATCATTATGGGATATGCATGGTTGAACACTGTTGATGCACAGATGGGCATCAGGGATGTCTCCTTGAAAATCTGCAAGGAAAATGAATTTATATGACTATAGAAGAAGCATGTTCCATGCATCACATACAGTGATAATAGGTGCAATTACATGCAGAAAATATGGTCCATTAAGAGTACATTCATCAAAGCATGTAATTAGTATGCACATGAAATAGATATCCAAAGGTGCCTATATGTAGCAGCCACAAAATAGGAGGGTACCTAGTGGTTGACAGCTAACTCTAATAATAGCACACTATGCATGGAACCAACTAAGAGCTTAACATGTGCTTATGTCAAAGGTATGAATGAGCTTAAGCAAGTTCATCACCAACTCTCTGATGATGAGGATGATGATACTTATTAGGGAGAGTTGGTAATCCTTGATAAATTCAAGCAAGAGCCCATAGAGTTAAAAACTCTACCAGCCATCATGGAGTATGCATTTTTAAATAATGGCAAGCTAGTTATAATCAAAGCAAATCTTGCTCCTGAGCAAAAAGACAAGCTATTGTAGCTAGTCAACAAATTGCCAATAGCCCTTACTGGATTATATCCTAAGCTAACTGGAATCAATCCAAGGATATGCCAGCATTGCATTTACACCAACTTGGCCATGAAGCCAAAAAGGCATCCACAAAGGTAGCTGAATCCTAGGTTGAAGTAAATTATCAAAGAGGAAATAGAATAACTTCTTAGGTAGAGTTCATCTATCCCATTGTGGATAGTAAATGGGTTAGCCCACTCATAATTGTGTGAAGGAAAGGTGGAAAGTGGCAAGTCTATATTAACTTTAGGCTGTTAAATATGGCAACCTTTAAAGATCATTTTTCATTGTCATTTGTGGACCAAGTGTTGGACACCATATCTAGGCATTATTATTATAGCTTCTTGGATGGTTATAGTGGCTATAATCAAATCCAAATTGAACCTAAAGATTAGGCCAAGAAAACATTCATGAGTCCCTATGGAACTTTTGCATATTGTAAGATGCCATTTGGTTTTGCAATGCCTCTACAACATTTCAACTTCTTGTCCTTAGAATTTTTCAAGAGCAAATTGGTAGCAAGGTAGAAGTCTTTATAGATGAATTCTCTACCTATGGGGCTACATTTGAGCAAGCCATGGATTGCCTTAAGTAGGTATTCAAAAGATGTGTTGAAACAAACCTTAGGCTCAATTGGCAAAAAAGCCATCTAATGGTCTAGGAGCACATAGTGTTGGGGCACAGAAATACTTAGGTAGGGATTAAAGAAGACCCAAAAAAGATAAGGGTCATCCAAGGAATCACATGCCAACCAAACACATTTAAATACATATGATCATTCCTTGGACACATTGGTTACTATTGGTAGTTTATAGAGAATATCTCTAAGACTACAAAATTGTTGATTAAGCTTATGAAGAAAGATGCTCCATTCATTCGGACCAAGGAGTGCAAACATGCATTCCAAAAGCTAAAGGAAAAACTCATAGAAACTCCAATTCTATAAGCACCAAATTGGTCTAGACCATTTCACATAATGATCAATGCATCTAATTATGCCTTGGGAGCCATGGGAGCCATGCTTACATAGTTGGACAATAAGAAACATCCATATTACTCCACTACATGAGCTGAAGCATTGTGGATGCATAGTTGAATTACAACACAATTGAGAAAGAACTAATGGTAGTGGTGTATGCTCTTACAAAGTTTAGGCACCATGTGCTTGGCTATAAGGTGTTTGTGCACACAAATCATAGTGCCATCTGCTTCCTAATGAACAAGCCAACGGTGAGCCCCCGTATCATATGATGGCTTTTGATCTTATAGGAATTCAATCTCACAATAGTAGATCAAAAAGGGATTGAGAATGTGATCACTAACCATCTTTCTTGGTTAAGATGGGATAACAAAGAGGAGGAGAGCCTGCTCTTTGATCAATTTTTAAATGAACTCCTCTTTATAGGAGTAATAAATCAGTAAGTGCCCATAGAAACAAAATGCTATGACAACATCCTCACTTATCTTCTCACCTAGGAGATGCCACAAGGTTTGTACTTTAAGAAGAAACAAAAATTTGGAAATTAATGGACACCTTTACAAGGTGTGCACTGATGGCCTAGTTCATTAGTGTGTCCCTCATATAGACCAATTGTGTGTTCTCCAGGATGCTCATGAAGGCCCTTGCGGAGGCCACTATGTAGAGAGGTGCATGGCCATAAAAATATTGAAAGCAAGATACTATTGGCCTATAATCTTCAAGGATGCTCACCAATTTGTCAAATCTTGTAGATTCTATCAAAGAGATGGTGGGATGATTGCACAAATGGAGGGTCCTCAAAAATGAATTCAACCACTGGATCCCTTTGACATATGGGGCATTGACTTCATGGATTCCATCACACCCATGTCCAATGGAAAGACATATATCATTGTAGTAGTCAACTACTACACTAAATGGGTAGAAGAAATAGCTGTCACTAATTGCACATCATCCACTGTTACTAGATTTTCACAACAAAATGTTGTAAAAAAGTTTGAGATGCCATGTGCACTAATTTCTAACAATGGGACCCATTTTATAGGTGCCACTTTTCAAAAGTTAATGCAACACTTGGGGGTTGAACATAAATTAACAACACCCTATCACCCCCAAGCCAATAGTCAAGTAGAGCTAACTAACTGGGAGATCACAAAGATTCTAATAAGAACTATTAGCAAATATAGGAGAGACTAGAGCATAAAGCTCAATGATGCCCTATGGGCCTACTACTTAACATGGAAACTCTTGATTGGCTACTCTCCCTATGAGTTAGTGTATGGAAAACTTGAAATGCTTCTAATTCAATCCAATCTTTGTACACTCTCAACAACTTGTGAACTAAACCTTGACCTAAGTCTAGCACAAAAAGAAAGACTGATCGACCTTAATGTGCTAGAAGAAAATTGATTAGTGGCCCTATCTTTGAATGAAGTGCACAAGGCATTACACAAACAACAACATGACCTTAGAATATGAAAAATAAAATTTCAACTAGGAGATAAGGTTCTGTACTAAAAGTCCACACATGTACCCTAGAAAACAAAGTTTCAAACATTGTGCGAGGGATTCTATATAATTGATGAAAGCTTTCCTTCTAAGGCCATGACCATATACAAAATTGAGAGCCCAAATAAAAAGTAGTTGGTCAACATCCAACAAGTAAAACCTTTCCATGAACCTAAGTAGGCCAGTGTAACAAATACCTCAATGAATGGACAACCACCCTCAATTTTTTGGATCTCCTCCTTTCAACTCAATTGTGGGGGAGATGACCATCCTTGCTAATCATCCATATGGCTCCTTAGTTTTTCAATTTTTTGTTTTACACATTTTTATCTTTGCAATTTTTTTCTTTTACATATTTTTGATTTTAAATATTTTTTCTATTTTACATCATTTGTGTTTCACACCATCATTAGTATGTTTGAATCTTTCTTGAATATTTTTACACTTTCTTATATATATATATTTACTTTTTATTTATTTATTGTGATTTTCAAATTTTTGCTAATAAACATGGTTTGTGCCAATAGGACATAGTGTTGTTGTAGTTATTACTAATGGTGGTTTGTGCTTTATGTTTTGTTTGCCAATGTCTAGTTTCTATTTTTTTAATTTTTGTACCGATAGCTTAGTCATGGTTTCTTTTTCATGGAATAGGTAGTGAGTCCATGACATCCACCCATTCAATAACTTTATGGTTTTCCTTGTTTTGGGATTTTAAGGTTCCTTTCATTAAACAAATTTTAATTAAATTGTGACCTTGGTAGTTTCTAGAATTTTGAAGGATTCAAAGGTTTGCACAAGGTGTGACTTCAAGAGGACTCAATACTCTTTGTATTCTTCTACTTACTTGAGTGCTTGAGTATTTTCATAGACTTCTCACCATTCCATGTTACCTAATAACCATAAGTCAAATAACATCTTTACATGGTGTGGTTCCCATCCAAAAAGAAAGAAATATATAAAAAACTAAAATAAAAATAACAAAAAGAAAAAAAATGATGAGGATTCAAAACACATACCTTAGAAAAATAAATTGGTTACAAGTACTGGTTTTGGGACTAGAAAGACATGTTAGCCATGCTTGAAGATTCCTTCTAACTAAGACCCTCTCTCACTTTCTTCTTCAATTTTCTCCTCTTTATGGAATAGTGGTTGTTTTGTGGGTGCACTCATGTAACTCAAGGGGTGGATCGATCTTGGAGTGATGATGCAAAGTCATTGAAAGGGGTTTGTTTTGGTTAGGACTAAGGATGGATCTTCTCAGGTCATTTTAAACACACAACTCCACAAGGGACTTCTTATGACCTTAATTTAGAATTCTATTCCATCTTCTCTTTCATCCATCTATGCTAATCATAACTTACCTCATTGCTAAAGTCCATGTTCTTTCCATGTCCTGGTCTAACATATTTGAATTCTTAGGTAGAATCTTCTAGGTTTTGATCCTTAACTTTCATTGACCATTAATCACCTATGGGGCCTATGGACTCCTTAGGTTGAGATTATGCAATGGCAAACAAGGCATGTGCCTGCTATGGGAAGGATTCACTTGCATATCTCTTGGTTGGGTCCGTTAAGTACCTTGTCCTTAAACATTCTTGCAATCAAAATCTTTTGTACACCCATCTTTTGCATTAGACCATGTGCTCCTTTACATATTTTATTCATTAAATACATTCTCCATCAAAATTTTCAATTTTTGAGGTTTCAAAGATCCTCTTTAATGATTTTATCATATTCTACACTTTTCTAGGATTCCATGGACTCCAAATTCATTGAAAAATTTTATATATTTTTTGAGATATTCAAATTTAAAATTTTTCCTAATGGGCTCCATATACGAGGCCCATTGATGGAGTAGACTTGTATATGAGGCCCCGTTGATGGAGTAGACCTGTATATGAGGCCCTGTATATAAGGCCTCGTCAACATAAGTAAAAAATTGTATATATATACCAAACCCTACTTAGAAATTTTTACATTCTCTCACAAACATGAAGGGAGTTTTTCAAATTTAAAGTCTAGAAAATTTCAAAGCCCATAACTTCCTAAATGTTTATCCAAATCACTTCATTCTTCAACCCTATAGCTATTAGAGATAAGCTCTTTGTCATAGGGGCCACAAATTTGCCATTTTTGATGGAAAATTTTTTGCCATGTTTATAATTCCCACAAAGGTTTAACTAAGAAATCAACTATCAAACACCAAATGACAAGAGTTAAACCTTCCCAATAAGCTCTGGTATATTTAAAATAAATAATTAATAAAATAATCAATTTGCCATGGTCTAACCTTAGACAAAGTATAACTAACTAATGAGAGAAGGTATTAAAAAGTTTAAAATTATACATTATATCTACTATTTCATAGATGTGTTGTGATCACAGATCGCACAAAAAGAAAAGCACACATACAAAGTAGAACTGTATCAACCAAGGGAGAAATTTCCTAGAACAGGAAGGGGCCAAGAATAGGCCTAGGAAGAATCTCTTGCAACCCATGCCATAGGTCCTCTTAGAGAAGAGGCTAAGGTGGAGAATATCAAACATATTCTAGAACCAGCAACAACAACAAAAAACTTCCATCGAGATGATGCACCAAAACAACAAGCAAATGTTAAGGTGACCTTGATAGAAGCTTGCTTGAATTAGATTAGATCATGAGAGATTCAGAAAATAGTGCTATAAGAATTAAACTTTACCTTTCCTAAAGTAAGCACTAAAAGAAGTGCAAGACCAACTAAAGGCCTCTCCCATGTGGCCAATCGTTAATTCCATCAGGGAGTGGTACATGGGAGAGACATTCTTATTCTGGAACAATAGGCAAGTTGGTTCAACAGTCAAAATCAAGGACATCTTAGTGTCCTACTCGATGTAGGCCATTACATAAGTGTTTGGGTTACCAGAAGCAGGGGCAAGTCTTGCTGAGATTCCAATGCATGCGGATCCTAGCATTAAGAAATAATGGGTTCAACAATGCTATGGTGCCGACTGCAATGAGTGTAACACGCTCACACCGATAGAGAGGATCCACTACAAGATTATGAACTTCCACCTCAATCCCACAATGAGGCCAAGCAAAATCACTACCTTCTTTGCCAGAGCATGCACTACTTTGTGTGGGAGATTCTCTAGCAACCTTCCATAGCTAATCTATCTAGAGATGGAGAAGCGGTTTAAAGAAAATGAACATTGCAGGAAGGCACTTCCCTTCCCATGCCTCATTAGAAAACTCTGTTAGAGGGGAGGAATAATTTGTTACAGTAATGACATTGTCAAGTATGTTTTGATCACCAACTAGGTGAAAATGATGAAAGACAAGAAGCCTACAATGACTATCCAAGAAGAGAAGCAACAACCACCACCTTCACCTACCACTTAAACAACCATGCTGGACATTGCTGCAACTACCCAATGATTACATGAATACCTAGAATGGATCTTTAGTGAATAAGAGCAACTAGTAGGCACAAGTGGTGGGGACCCATCCATGTATAGACTAGCAATGAGTCACCTAAATGAGATGGCCCAGACAATCATCTTGATGGGTGAAGGTGGATTCATTTTCTCAACCCAAAGAACATAGTTGCCCACAAGGTCGAATCTAAGGACTAGAGAGGTCATAGTATCTCTTATAGAACAACTATCACTCTCAAAAATCTCTAGGAACAACACTGCAACAGTATTAGTGATGCAGTACTAAGGGTAGGAGATTGTAGCATAAGTGGTTACTAAGGATATTGCTTAAATGCTCAACAAACTTGTGACATTGGTACCAGGCATCACTACATTCAAGGATGTGTAGATGTTTGCAAGAATCACTATCGGTAGAATAATTGTAGTGTAGCATGAAGAACTACTAGACCAATTGGTGGAAACTAGGCAACCGCTTCTGGATGTCTTTGACCTTTCAAACAGTATTACTACAACCCATTCAGAGCTACTAGAGGTAAGGGGTAAAAATATAATCTTGGAGGGGCAACTCAAAATAGCCAAGGAGTTGAATGAATGCTTGGCTATTGAACTTATCGAATTAAGAGCCCAGATTGCCAACCCCACATTCCTCAACCTAGCATTGATAAGAGATGGATCTATTGAACAACTTAAAATCACATTAAAAGGGGTTGAGGGTGTAATGGAGATAGTGTTGTTCTACTAATCCTTGGCAAAGGTCACATAGCACAAGATTCAAAAAGCCTTAGATTAGACTTGCTAGGAGTATGTATAGTTGACCACATAGAATCATCTTGTGTGGAATGTTGATGAGCGTAAGCAATAATTAATAGAATTCATCCATCAATAGCATGAGCAACTGGCTAGAGAAAACACAAAAATAAGGAGATTGGTAGCAGAAAATAGAAATCTCTCCATTGAGAAGGTCTGCACTCTTTGCCAGAAAACTGCAATCGCGGTAGTTACCTGGAAATTAAACGCTCTCAAATTTGAGAGAGTCAAGGACCATTATAGAGATTAGGTTGGTCTACAAAAGGAAGTAAATAAAAAACACATCTAGTTGGCAAAGGAAAAAGTGAATGAAACTCTTGAACAACTCCAGCAAGGAAAAGAAGTGTGGTAGCCCATCATGAAGCTTGCCAATGTTCGCTATGCGAATCTAGCCATGTTGACTATCGAACGACTATAATTAGAACTCGAGAAATAAGTGGCCAGCTCATACTTGTTGTATGAGGTTAACTTCAAGCATCACAAAGACATCAAGCAAAAGTTTGTAGTGGTAAAATACTAAACTCAAAGTTCTCATGCCACGATTCATTGATCAATGATCAACTTTTGAGAACTTGACCAAGAGGATGAACGACTACCAAGAGCTATAGAGCATAGTTAGGATATTTAATATTGAATGCAAATAGTTTGCTACCTAGTTTTTCAATGTGAGGGAGATGTTCCTAGTAATGCCCTATCCATGGGATGTCCTCATTCCAGCCCACATCGATGATGCCACGTGGACTATGAATGATCCCTGAAGTAAGGAGGAGAAGATGAAGGCATTACTATATGTCTTTCACTTTCCACTGAAGGTTGTAGCTGCAACAAGAAAACCATAGTCACCTTAGCTACCACACATGCTTGAAGCTAGTGAAGATCCTTCAAAACCTCAAGAGCCTCCACTACCTAGGATTGTTTGATCTTCTTCACCATCTTCATGCTGTTAGAGGATGTGCTAACCAATTTTGTGTAGTCATGTCATGGTGTTCAATTTTGTATCATGAACACCACAATTTTTTTATAATGTGTTGATTTGTACACTTAGGCACTTAGTTTTGTTATGTCAAAAATCAATTCATAATCCCATACCATTCCAATTTTGTAAGGGAACTTGAGGATGAGTTTTTATTCAGTCGTGGGGATATGATGAGCATCAAAGTTTTGCATTGATGGGCCTCCATTGACACAACATTGTTGATGGGGCCTCATTTATGTGGTATTGCCCCATTGAAAGGGCCTCATCAATGTACCATTTGCTAGGTCTACAGGGCCCTTTCAATGTAGTCCTATGGAAAAAACTATAAATATGAGCTCCCAGCCATGTTTATGCATTATTCAAGTCATAGTAGTAGTAGAGCTCTTGTAGTTTGTCCATTTGAAAGTTAGAATATTTCTCTAAGTGCCTATAACAGGAGTCAGAAAGTGTACGGATCTTTATTCAAGCACTATTGTACCTGAACCACACTAGTATGTATGACAATAAAGACGGGTCTTTTGATCAAACCTTGCAACACTTAGAATATATCAATGATTTGTTTATGCATTTATTGTTTTCATTAATTATGCCGTTAAATAAGTTAAATTAGACTTCGAGCGATCAATTAATTAATTAAGCTAAATAGATTAAACACATAAGTAGGACTACTTTGACTGTAAAGACATATTCATTTCGTAATCCCAACAGCATTATTGCTTGGTGCACCCAATAGCATAGCGCTTGATAACCTAGTAGTGGATACGTGGGTTTAGGACGTGTATGGAAAGTGGGACCGATTGCTTATGCTAGGACTAGTTAGAGATTAGTTAGTTAGTTAAACTAAAGTAGTTGTTTAATTACTTCATCTCTCTACTTTAAGGACCAAAAAACATAAAACACAAAACAATAAAAATCATATGCCTTGATTACACTTAACCATACCATGTGCATCACAAGTGTAATTGGGAAGACAACGAACGACTATCAGGGCAAGGTTCACTTCCTAGAAGACTAGTGTACTGGAAACTATAGAGACCGTGAAATTTGACTGAATGATGCATAAACGCTTTGTGATTCATACGGTTGGGCATAGGGGTACCTCTTCGCTCATCACCTTACTTTAAAAAATAAGCTATTTTGAAAACCATTCATTGAACTTGCCTAGAATACAATTAATCTAACATAGGATATATGAACTCCAAGTAATTTACTTAATAAATTAATGAGTCTAGTATTGTTTGTCTATAATGCAAGTGACTATATTTAATTACTTCACATTTAGGAATGTTGAAACTTGAAATAATTTAACTATAGTTACATCCTAAGACATATAGCCAATAAGATACATTAGAAACATTATAAAAGAATATAATAATGCCTCAATTTAAACTCAAAATAATAATCTCCTCACTAACAAGACAATGAGCTAAGTAGTTGAGCCATCTATCATTGACAATTGCTTCATATTTATCATTATTATGGCTATCTACATAATACCATAGTCTACAAATGTATATTTTTACCATGTATTTCATGTAGCACGTCTCAACATACAACTTGGAGTCAAATTTGTGACTTGCAAAGCACAAGTTGCATTCTTGGACCAAGTAAGCAATGCCTAACTTTCTAATTGCTTAATATTTATAATTGAGTTTAAAAATATAACTTTTGATTTGCAAGTCATGGGTTTGATTTTGATGGGTATGTTAAATTGACATATAGTTAAGTTTTGCTTAAGTTCTATGAAAGTATCAGGTTAGCTATATGTCCTACAGGTACACATAGTTACCTAGTTTTAATTCCAACATGATGTAGGGTACATATATAATCAAATAAATTTAGTCAACACCCATATTTATAATTGAAAAATATAACATCAATATTATCAATGAATTGCAAATACAACCAACTTATAAAACCAACTTATAAAACTTTGGTAGATTTCTGTATACACCTTTCCCTATACATGTACCATCATGTATAATGCCTTTCACACCTTAATTAACTACAAAAGACATCAAGTCAAGAGCACCTTGAAATTTGCATTCTTATTTAATAACATTTATAACATGAATCCTAATTAAAGAATACAACAAAACAATTTTCTATGTTATAAAGCATGTAACAAACACAAATAACTCTCATTTAATAACACAAGCGGATTTTTTTGAAATAGGAAAAAATGAAAATAAGAAAAATGAGTCGCTCAACATGTTCAATTAAAATTTGTTCCCGTGCTCTATAAATGTGGGACAAACATTTCAATTCAGTCACCATTGCATGCAATTTAACGCCTGCGCTTACAGTTCTTGCTCTTACTCTCTCTCCGTGCTGCTCTCGAATCTTGAGTTTGGAATTCTCTCTTTCTTGCCCTGGTGCTATTAGAATTTCAAAGCTGCTCTGCTGATTTTATCTGGCTTAACAACAAAAAATTTCAATTGCAGACTAGCTGATTTAGCTTCCTGGGTATCTTTGGATTTCTTTTTTGTTTCTATTTTTCCTTCTCATAGAACAACAGGTAGCAATTTTTTTTCTTTTTAAGCACTTTCTAGTTTCTTGTTTCCTAGAATTTTAAGGGTTTCAACCAGATTGTTAGTGAAGGAAATACTCCTCTGTCATGGCTGGAAACCTGGGAACTAGTGTTAGGAAGTCTGCAATTGTAAAAGTGGTACCTGTGATTTTTGAGCCTAGCGCAATCCGAACTCATTCTAAAACCAAAACCATGCTGAACCAACCACATTTACAGAACACCTTAGGTCAAACCAAGACTGAATGTAGAATTATTTCATTTAAAACTCAATGTGAAGGTTTGCAGAACAAGGTTGCGGGCAAAAAGATTGCAGATGTTGGTTGTGTTCCAATTCCAGTTACAACTGCAGCTTCTTCTTTCAAGCCTTCAATGTCCAAACCCCCCTTGGCCAAGAAGAAGGAGCAGGTGCTGATGCCTAGCGCAATTTAGACTTTTTGTGGTCAGAAAGTTGCAAAAGCACAAGCACAGGCACAGAGACAGGCCTCAACAAAAGTCAGGGTAGGAAACTGAGCTCTCCAAGCAAATGCAAATGCTAAGCAAACCACCATGAACAGCAGCCTCAAGGTGCAGATGAATCCTTTTAAGGAATGGTTTACAAATGCATCCCGTCAGGGCATGCCTCACTGTGATTCTGAAAACAAAGGGTTTATCAAGAACCATGGTTATCCTTATCCTCCTTCAGACATGGTGCTGTCATCAAAATTGAAATCATTTACAGACATGCAAAAGAATCAGAATCAGGTAAAGCCAGAAGATTATCAATGTCCTCCTGCTCCAAGAAAATGTAAAGCTAGGAGTTGCCTTGAAGATTTTCTGGATAGCACAAAATCTTTTCAAGAAAAAACACATTCTGTTAGACATGACCATCAGGTAATAGAAGATGAAAGTTGGACAGAATTCTCTACCCCTAAGAAACAGATGGTATCTTATAACCACAAGTCATGTCCTTAGGCCCCAACAAAAGGGGAATTGTTGAGTCACTTTGATGGCCTACAAGTGTCTCCTTCTTTCTGTAAGACTCTCAGCTTTGATGACAATGTCTCTTTGAACACAGTCATGTATGCACCTGGTCTAAAAATGGTTACAGGAGTGGGTCAGAATATGGGGAAGGTGAGTGTCTCACAAAGCCAGACTCTTCAAGAGCCATTTGTTCCAGTAAAAAAATAGGATGAAATTAAGTCAACAAATGACAAATCCTTGGAAGCTGTGAAAAAATTTGAAAGACATACTTCTAAATCATTTTTGGATTATATCAAAGCAGCTATTCTAACACCAGTTTCAAAAATAGGTAGAATTGTGGAAGCATATTGTCAGCTAGAATGTTTCAAATCTGTAAAATTATGTCTTATCCTGCTAAGAATATTTTTGCAAGAATTGTAAAAGCATATTGTGAGGTAAAACATTTCAAATCCTTACATTTTTGTCTTCTATTTCTGAGAGGAATTTTAGCATGAGCTAAATCTTTATTATTCTATTTACATGTTTAAGGGATGGAAGCTATTTAGTATCATGGGAAAGGGAATCAAAATGACATGCAGTAGAATTCAATGAAGCTTCCTCACATTTCACAAGAAATAGACATAAGTGTAACTAGTGAAGAAAATGGATGGTATACATGGTCTTATGTTGCTGAAAATTGCCAGGAAGTAAAAGTGTATCATTTTTTTCTTTTTCCTCTACATTGATGATTTGCTGCTCATATGTTGATGAAGGTTTTTAATAACTTTTGAGTGATTCTCAGGTATCTTTTACAATTTCTATGCTTTATAACTTATTGTAGGATGCTATTTTTATTTTACAATTCCTATGCTTTATAACTCATTGTAGGGTGCTATTTTATTTGATGCCTCTTTGCTATTTAACTTTAAACTCCTAAATATATTTAAAAGGCCACAACTTTTCTCATTGATTTGGTGCAATTTGACTTTAAAAGATAGGCTTTTGAGCATGCGTGCACACTTTTTCTATTTGTCTTAAACATTCATAAATATGTTGTATTTAGTGCAGTGATGGTGAAATTACTGCACTCAAATGGCTGTATCAAACTGATTAATTGAAATATTAGGGCCCCTCTTAAATCCAAGCTAACATTAAATGTTAGTTAAGTTTCATTGCTTTTTTAGATTGTTACAACAAGGTGCTTGTAATGTTACCTAGATTGGTTGATTTTACATGTTATTGAAAATATTTATTTTCATGCTTCTTTCTTTCTTTATTGTTGTGGTTGCATTGACAATACTGAAAATTGAAGAGCAAAGATAATATGCTGAGCTTCTAAAAAATATTAAGGCCCCTCTTAAATCTGAGCTAACATTAAATGTTGGTTAAGTTTCATTGCTTTTTTAGACTGTTACAAAAATGTGCTTGTAATGTTACCTAAATTGGTTGATTTTACATGTTATTGAAAATAGATTTATATTCATGCTTCTTTTTTTCTTTTTTCTTCTTCTTTCTTGTTAGGGCTGGATTGACAATATTAAAAATTGAAGAGCTAAGGTAATATGCTAAGCTTTTAAAAAATAATCATAGAAATGATAATAGGTAACAAATTTGTTTGTTTTATTTTGTTTCTTTCCTAGTTTTCTGGGATCTTCAAACCTAAAGCTTATTTAGAAGCATGAAATCACTTTATATAGCAATGTATTTAGTGCAAATCTAAATGTTTTTTCATTAAATCGTCCTTGAAGCAATCTGTATAATGTGGAAATAATAAATCATTATTAATTTATTTAAACCAAAATTCCATTGTTAGTTTTAAGTGTTTTAATTACATCTAAACAATGAATTTGGCATCCAAACTCTTGTTTTTGCAACTTATATTTCATAGCTTGGAGTAGCTGGTAAGTAATTTTTCTCTATTTAAAAATTTTTGGTTGTATTTACATATTTAATAATTTTGTTTTATTCATAATAATCCCATTTTAAAATGTAAGTGGGTACATACAACTCTTATTTGATGATAAAAATATATATTTACCAAAACCAGTTATATAAAAGGACCCTACCATCCTTTGTTAAGAACTTTTTTGTATTCCATGTAATGATTTTAACTTGTGAATCATTTCAAATAATGGTTGTGTATTGCATAGGAAAGTGAGTTTATGGGAAAATGCCAAAGCTTCAATTCAAGGACCACAATTGAAGACCAAAAGTAGCTACCCTTGGTAAGTTCTCTTCTGTATGAGTGATCTATTTGTATTACACATTTGGATAAATTAGTATATACTCATCATGAATTTTTTTGTTTGTGGTGGAAATTACAAAAACAAATTTGAAGATAAATTTCAACAATTTTAAGGCCAAGGATCAGAAAAGTAGTGACATTGTTCATTGGGTACAACTTCCACATTAAAAGTAGCCTATTTTTTGAAAATGCTTTTAATAAAAGAAATTATGTGCATTATTGGGTTGTGATTGAGTGCTTGGAAGTCAAGAGAACAATGTGGTTGTAGGGCCTGCAATGGTTCATGTGAGTTTTAATTTCATTTCTTTATAGAAACGTTGAGCTGTTGGTGCTTATTTTTTGTGTTTTTTTATAATTTTTATAATTTAAATAATATTTTGTTTCTTTATCATTGCCATTAATTCCTTATATTTTACATTTGTATTCTAGGTAAATTTGTATGCTTTCAATGGTAAGTCAATAAAAAGAACTAACATTATTTATTTGCTAGATAAACAAAAGATTTAATTATTTTTTTCCTATTAGTAAGATTTTTATTCATATGATGAGGGTAGTTCTATAATCATGTATGTCAATAATTATTTATCTATTGCCTTATGCAACATGATGCATGCTTATTTTGGATTCACAGTGCAATGGAATTTCATTAGTTTTAATTTTTTATTCGATTGGTAGAACATGCATTTATAGATTATGTTATGGTTTTGATAGTAGTATGTTTTCTTTTTAGTTTAGTAATAATTGATTTTACTATGTATAGATAATAAGATTTATGAATCAAATATGTTAGGATAAGCTTTAAAATGCATCAATGCCCATAAGCACATTAGAAATAATGTTTTTTTTTTTTTGAACTTTGGAGTTATAATACTTCTACATGGTTGAGAGAAGCAAAAGTCTTTACTCCAAGCAACAATATGTTGGGTCATATACTTGCACTCTGTTTTTATTTGAATATTTTATTTTCTAAATGCAAAAATGTGTGAAGCAGTGAGATTGGCAGACCTAGAAAGAGAGTATCTTTGCCTCTTGTTGCAGCATGTGTTCTTTCAAATGCTCTAGATTAAGGTATTGATGAATACCCTTGTAACTATGTACATTCATTTATTTAGCCATGCTATACTATTAAAGATATTTTTTGGTACCCATGTTGCCTATTTGTTGAAATCAAATCATATAATAGATTATACGATGGAGCAGTAAATAGTAAAAAATGCAATTTCTGATCTCAAACCATTGGTGCAACAAATGAGGTCATGTGTTTCCTTGTCTATATAGTAATTTATAGCTTTTTTTTATGCTCCAGTATTGCTAATATCTGAATGATCTACCTTTCAAGAACTATAATCTGACCAATTAGTAGTAGTTGTAGAAGACAAAGTTTCTTATATAATAATAATAATTTACCATGTATATAATTGATGATAATAAATTACATTGGAAGTGGGTTTTGAGTCCTTGGACTAGGTTGTGTGTGAGCAATAGACTGGTAAGAGGAGCTGGTCTATAGTCCAAAGTTTATGATTTTCTATGCTTGCTATCCCAAATGACTAAGTAGGAGTAGAAACTTTTAGAACCCCTTGCATGTCTATTGTTATTAATAAATAAAATGTTTGCATTTCTAAAATAATGAAAAGACCATGATCTCATGTTGTAGTCACATGCAACAAGTTTTCATATATTGTAACTGCATGACATAATTATCTAAAACATAAAAATTAGCATGGTTTTTTGCCTTGTAGTCACATGCATCCTCAAAATGGTTTATTTAAAGTGCTATCGTCTTATTAAATGTTTCATTTTTGCTCTTCCCAAACATGAAATTGTGAGAAATGTATTTTGTGATTTCTTCATGATCATTTTTTTTGAGGAAATGTTTGGGATTAAATTACTAAAAATAAAATACAAAATATTACAAAATGTGGGTCAACAACATTGGTAGCCTATGATAGGTGTAGTGTGGACATTCGAGAGCATGAAGAATGTTCAATGTGTTACAATAAAGCTCCGTGTCCACAAAGCTAGCAGCTTGTTGAAGTCTTTGCATGGCCAATTCACGTCGATTTTGATCCTCCATCGATGTCCCCGTATTTGGGTGGAAACGCGCAGAGGTCCAGTGGATGTGGCCATGGAGCTCCCCCCACATGTAGTCACTGTTGATGCCTAGGATGATGTATGGACAACATCCAACTCTAATCCATTGGTGTGCACTCTACTTGTGTGCCCAGTATAGTTGGTGTTGTCTCTGTGCCTCCTCCTCCTCCTCTCGCTCCTGCTAAGCTTGTTTAGCTGCCTCACACTCTCTTTGGGTGGTTTCCTCTTGGACCAACTTGTCTTGCAAGTGGGCCTAGATCTCGTCCAAAAAATGGGCAAAGGCCGCATCCTCCAACAGGGCTTGCTACCTGATTATCTCTTGCATCCTTTCGTGGAAATGGGTTTCCATTTTGGTTCATGCTTGTGCGAGGACTTCATCCCACTTTTCTTCCCACTTCTTATGCTCAGCATCACATGTTGCGGTCATGGCCTCCAGCATCGCTTGCTATAGTGCCTTGTCCCTACTTTTTTGTGCCTCGACATTTCAAGCGGTGATGTCTCCAACACCGCCATGGGGTTTGGGGTCCTCTACCCTCGACAGCTACGTCGTCTCCTAGTATATGTCACCATGGGCTGGGTCCATAAACTTTCCTGATCGGTTGGATGGGATGGGTCAGACGGGGAGCCTCCCAGCGAGGGGTACGCTGCAGAAGGATGTTGCCCCCCGTTGCCCCCCGCCACAAGGCCAGGATGAGCCTAGAGTGGCAACCTCACCTTTGCTATTGTAGAGTTTCTAGAAAGAACCTAGGTAGGTTAACCCTAAATCCTAATTTAAGGCATTTGAGGAAAGCGAAGTGGATGCCTTGAAGTTTTGACCTGTTGCTAGACTAGACAAAAAATCTATCCACAAGATCCGCTGCTTGGGCCTAGATCTAGGATAGAGAGGATCTGGGAACTTGTCTACTTTGCATTTATGGCATTAGCCCATTGAAGAAAATTTCTATGTCTTGTAGCCTGCGTGTGGAGGGTAGAATGATTTCGCCATCTACTTGGGCCCCCAAACACCTGGCAATCGAAGGCTCAATGATGATGACCTTAGATTAGGTTTGGTCCTTGTGCCAGTTAGTGAAAAAAGTGTCGTCTAGGAGGTCTAGGTCACCGACTAGCTGTTGCAGGGTGTCGCTCCAATCGCACTTCTCCACCAACTACCATAGCTCCTCATCCACTAGGAATGCCACATAGTCAAGCTTGTACATTAGCGTGACTCCTATCACTGCTTCAATCTCTTTCCATACAACTTTGGCCTGGGAAACCACCTGTGGAGGGTGGGGGGTGCAATCTGTGTTGTTGGAAGATTTTACAATTTCTCGTCTTCCATGCTACCCATAAAAGTAGCGTGGCTTGAGAATCTCCTATGAAGTTCATCAAGGAGGGCTGCACCTATAGTATGCCACATGGAGCACATGTAGGTGCATTGGTAAATAAAGTGTTGCATGGTCTTGGGCGCAGCGCCACACAGAGGACAAGTGTCATCCAAAACAAGGCCTTGTCTGGATAAGAGTGCTCGAACAAGTACTGTGTTGTTCTTAATTAACCATAGAAACACTTTAATTTTCTTGGGTAGCTGTCCTTGCCAAATTTGCCGCTACCCTAGTACTGGTGGGTACATGGCCGCTAGCAAGCAGCACGGCTCAAGAATCAACCACCCTTGCACCTGCATTTTGTGTGCATGGTCGTAAAGCATCTGCCAAGCTTTCGATTCCTACACTCCCACCTCCCACCATTGGTATTTTGCATTCATTACTTGGACCCAGTAGGCTGGCTTTCTAGTAACAGGCGCTACTGTTCCATCATCACTTTATCCTGAAACTTGGAAATGCCTAGCCCCCCTCCCCCCTGCGCTACGAGGGCACGTGACCTGATCCCAACTCACAAGGTGGATTTTGCCTCCCTTGCCCTTGACTAGACAAATTATTAGATTCACATGTTGAGTTTGTCAATAATGGCGCACGAAGGGGTGGAAACCATGGCCACAAACTGGGTTATTACCGTGAGTATCCCCAACGCCACTACTAATCGCCCCTTCCTGGTCAGGAAATGATTGGCCCAGTGTCCCACCTTTCTTTCAACCTTTTCCAACAACGTTCTCCAAGACATACACCACCCCCACTAGAAAAGTGGGATACCCAAGTAGGTATCTTTGACTATTTCGGGTGGAATGTTTAGGACTTGCACCACTTAGCTCTTTATCTGTGTGTCCACATTGATAAAATGAGCTGTTGACTTGGCCCTATTGATCTCCAGTCTAGCTCTTCCACCAACCATGAGAGTGCCACATTGATGCATCATGCTTGTGGGACCCCTGCACGACTAAGCAACATTGTGACATCCGTGTAATGCTCAGCCTAACATTCCACCCCTGTAATTTCTAGACCACCAACCCCCACCACCCTAAAATAATGTTGCATCTAATCCATAACAATGATGAAAAGTAGGGATGATAGGGGGTCTCCCTACTGCAACCCCCTCCTAGGTGAGGAGAGACCCCACAACTGCCCCCCCACGTCAAAGGAGAAACCTAAGCATGATTGCATGAGGATGCAAAGTTAGATAAAACCCAAGTTGAAACCTTTTCGCTGCATGTGGTGGTAAGGGCTTCCCAGCTAAGTGTATTGTATGCCTTGGTGATGTCTACCTTGAGGCATGGCCTTGGGAAATTTGATATTCAAAGAGAATGAAACACCTCCTGCATGAGAAGCACTTGGTCCTGTAGGGTCTAGTCTTGTACAAAACCTGTTTGGTTTACTCCCACTATTTTGGGCATTAGCGGTGCTAACTTACAAAAAATAATTTTGGAGAATAATCAAATCAAAACGTTGCAAACCTCGATAGGTTGAAAATGTTCTGGGCTGTGCGCCTATGCTTGCTTGGGGATGCACACAATTCGAGAACAATTAAGCTCCCTTCAGACCTACCTCTTGGCCAACATAAGGTTGAAAGCATCTAGAATGTTGGGTCCTACCAAATCCAGGAAGGTCCTAAAAAATTTGAGGCTCTAACCATCCGACCCAGGTGCCTTTCCTCCCAGCATGTTGCTGATTGTTGCTATGAGTTCCTGCCATGAGAATGGAGCTAGCAATAGAGTGTTATCCTTCTTATTTAGCACCTTCACAATTTGGACCGATATGGGCTTTGTGGGTCACTTGGCCCAGATCTTCTCCCAACATTGTGTCAGCTCCCTAGTGCTGCTTTTTGGATCATCAATTATCCCCCCCTCTATGGTATGCAAACTATGTGGTTGGCTCCATCCTTATGTCTTGGTGACAGCAAAGAAGAAGTTCATTTGCCTATCCCCCTCCCAGAGCCATCTAATCCTTGATCTTTGTTTTCAATATGTCTCCTCCTTCAAGTCAAGGCCCTGAAGTTACTGTAGAATGTTTTTCTCTTCTTCACGCAGGTCCTCCCCTGCCTCCTGTTTGATCTAGATCTAATTCAACTTAACCCAAAGCGTCATGTGACTCATCCTAAAAGAGAATTTGTCCTCTAGTGGCAGGGCCTGGATAGCCCACTTCAAATGAAGCAAGCCTTCTTTGAGGAAATTCTTGGGATCTCCTTGGCCCTACTAGTAGTCTGCCTAGATGTCCTCCACCAATGACCTCAACCATGGCTTGTACAGCCAAGTTGCCTCAAAACGAAATGGTCGCGGGGTCAGATACCTTTCGGGCCCAAGTAGACAAACTAGGGATCGATGGTCTGATGCCACCCATTCCTGTCTTGTAACCAGCATTGCCAACTAAAGGAGGAGGTCAAAAGTGATGCAGATCCTATCAATTCTAGAAAGGATGCGGTCAGGGCCTTTCTACCTATTGCTCTATGTGAAATGGAAACTCTCAATGGGCAGATCCACCAGCAAGTGGGCTACTAGGAAATCCTAAAACTCTTGGGTGTCAAGAGGGGAGCTTCACCACCTGACTTTTCCCATGGGTGTAATCTTTGGTTGAAATCCCCCACAATTAGCCATGCTAGGTAGTATTTTACCAATGTTGCCACACGCTCCATCTCCTACAACTCTGTTCCCACATCTATGCCCCATAGAAGTTGATCAACCAAATCCCTCGAGAGGGGATATGGACTATCATGATCCATTGTGAGGAGTTAACCAATGTCATGTTGTAGCAGGCTAGGATAGCTAGACCCCCCGCCCAACCCATGCATGGGTGTACATGGACTTTCTAGCTATCATAGAAGAGATGGTGTGATTTTTTTTCTTGTAGCTTGGTCTCTTAGAGGCATACGATATCATATTCTTCATCATGAACAATTCTTCTCAAGGTATTTCTTTCATAGTGTGTACGCCGTCCCCTATAGTTCCAGCTGAAGACCTTCATGTATGCTTGGATGAGTGGTGTTGGTAGACTTCCCAAAGGATCTTTTGCAATCCTAAATCAATATTTCATTGAGCTTATTTATCCTTTAAGAGACTCTCACATGGGTGTTCGGGGCGACTCCCCCCCTCCTACACAACTGGGCTATAGCTTGAGTCCCTGGATGATGGCTCCTTCTCCAGGAGCTTACGGGACATGGAAACTGAATAATTAGTGAAAACCACCTTACCAAAGTCAGGACTAAGGTAAGGACCACCAAAATTAAGACTGGGAAAAGAAGGTTTAGGATTCCAAAAATGAAAATGACAATTTTCAGGAAACATGAATTTTTCAAAAGAAAAAGGCAAAAAGTAAAGAGTTCAGAAATAGTGGTTTTCAATAGGGAGCATAAGAAAATAAAATTTAGGGAAAAAACAATTTTAAAATAGGAACAAAACAAGATCAGGAACAGAAAAAATCACAAGAAAAATTGATATTTTAGAAAATGGAAAATCAGCTAAAAATTGGCCCTCCTTCTAGCACCAAAAAGGTGTTGATGTGTAAGTTTTGGACGCACCAACACCCAGAAAAAAATCTCATTTAAAGAGAATATCACCTAGGGCACCTCCTGTATGGGTACAGAAACCCAAGAATAGTCTCAGCTAGAGAGGGCTATGTGATGTTACGATTACATGTGGATCCTACCCCTTTGTCGTTGTGCACGATCGCCGCTTGCCACCATTGCAATCACTTTGCATCACTACTGTTGCTACCAAGAAAAAAACCTTGGTACCACAATGAAAAAAATTCCACTACCAAGGGATGTGCTTCCACTATGACTAGGTGTTGCCATTACTACAACTGCAAACCATTGCCAACCACCACCTACTACTAACTACCGCACATTACCAATTGTCCACTGTTGCATGCATGATCACTACTTGCAACTCCTATGCAACCATCGCCTCTAACGATGCTACTCTAATTATTGTCTAACATCATTGTAGTGTCTACTATCATTGTCATGCACCTTTGACATGCCGGCCTACCATTGCTAGTCGTCATGCGTACAACTATGCCACCCACTGCAATTATTGCCACATGATCACTGCATGCACAACTGTTGACACACCATTGTTGATGCACCTACCGACATGTGCCCAACGACCACTGCTGTTGCATGTCACAAGCACGTGTGCTTCATTGCCATGTGTAATTTGTTACCACTCACATGCCTCATAGTTCATGCACTGCCATTGCACACCCCTTAGTATTTGCTAATGATTCATCGTTGATGTCGCATGCCACACTGTTGATGTTGCCACTTACTGATGTGCTATGCTACCATGCTGACATGCCATTGCATGTCACTTGCGCAACTCCCACACAATCACCGCCTTTGGCTTAGAGATGATGCCTACCCATCCGCTACCGTAGAGAGGCTTCTTGCCTATCACCGATAGCTCCGATAGCTCCGTTACTATGTGCCTTCATGCAGCCTTGCTAATGCACTCTTCCTTTCCTTGACCAGTGAGAGAGACCTCGATCTCACTACTTTTCTGATACCCCATGCTGGTCCTAGCCCCTCTACTTTTATAGTGGCTATAGCTAGTGGAATTAAATGTCCATGTCCATGTTCTCCACCATTCGTCTGCCCACCTCACCTTGTTAGTTACATCCACTATGCCCACTACCACTACTACGTAACATCTATCGTTCACGCCTCTAACACACATCCACTACTACCAATCTTTGTCTTGGACTGGAAGCATTGCCATTTGGTGAGGAAAGGGTTGTTTTCCATCCAAGAGAATCACATTCATAGCATTAGCACCACATACCTCTAGCCATTGGTATTTGTAGTAGATGAAGTACTATGGCTATAACTAGTAACTTAAATTAAAATACTATAAACTACCATTGCTAATGATACTTCCATGATTGGATGTTTCATTCTCTATGAGAACCAAGGTCCACTTACGAATTTGTAGCTTGTTGACCTTCGTGAAATGCTTTCCTTACCTAGATTATGTGTATGTTATATATAAAGTCAAGTTGAGATTTGAATTTTCAAAAGTCTAGGATAGGTTTGAAATCTCACAACTCTCCTAACCAACAAGCACCTTGTTGATTAGACCAATAAGTCATGGCCCTGTGCCTAGCATAGGCAATGTTGGCATTAACAAATAGTTTATAGCAAATCTAAACGAGAATATGCATGCATATTTTAAGAATCAACTTGGAATTTTAGGAGTGGTTAAGCATGAAAATGGTTTATACATTTTTACAAACATGTATACTTAAATATATGTTGTTCTTTGGTATTATTATTTTTATTAATGTTGGAAGGGAGAGGTAGAAAAAGAAATCATGTAACCAATCCATGAATAATGTTGAAATGAGACAAACTATTTTTTAAAATAAAGTACTTGCAAAAAGGCAAGATGTTTCTAAAGTCATAAGTCTAAATCATTCTAGTTCAAACATTCATTTAAAATCAAATAGTTTAATAGAACAAAGGGATATATGAAGGTTTAGAATGTGTGTTACTCAAGTGTTTGAAATTTGATTTAAGGTATTTCAGAACTTCTGTAAAGATGACTAAAAGTAAGTAACTTGCTTTAAAGATGGTCTTATCCATAATTCTAGATCCACATTTTGTATTATTCAATTTCAAATAATGTCATTTACCTAACAGATCCTTATCTGTAATTACATAATTCAATATAATTTTAGACTCAATAATTCAATTTCATTCCATGGAATTTGGAAATAGTTAAAAACATAGTTATGTTACATTTTAGAACATTTTTTATAATACCTAATTATACCAATGTAATGGGGAATTGTTGAATTGGTTACAGCATGTAGGAAGGTTTAATTCCAATGGTTATCCTTAGAAGCAACCCGTGATGAATTATGTTATACTAAAAATTTCGAAGTTACAAAAATAGATCCACCTTATGTTCTCTTATGTAATCATGAAATTAACAACATTTTTGATAGAAAAATTAAAATCACATTTTAGAGCATGAGATTTTTCCATCTTTTTCTTTGAATCCTATTCTGTGTAGTTGGTATCATGGTAGCTTGTTAGAAGATACACAATAATCCTTGCATGGCTATCTTCTTTCAACAAAAATAAAGCAATGTTGAACAACTAATTCATTCGTGCTCTCAAAATAGCTTTGGAACAGATATTATGATTTGCATTAGTAAATGGTTGGGTATATCTAGTTACATGGAATATATATATTTAATACTAAAGAAAAATATATTCAAGAGCATGTTAGAGCAGATGAATTCCAGAACCACCATCTTTCAATTACAAAATCAGTACACCCCAAACAAGATTAAGATCCAAGTCAATGTACAAGTTAAGGAAAAAGATCAGGGAAAGCATACCAACTAGCTTCCATAGAAGAAAAGAATGTGTTATCAATCAGAATATGTTATGAAGATTGGTCCAAAACAAATTCAAGGTAGTGCAAAGGTGCAAATTAGTACCTCATTCTTAATTAAGCATAAACACATGGCTACTGATTAGAACAATCCTGAAATGGGTATCTTCTATTATTTCCTTTCATTAATTCTGATTATCAACGTTGTCTCATCTTTGGTGGCACACTACTTGGAACCTTTGGGACTTCTAAATATCTTCTTTCTTTGGCACAAGGACTAGGGTGGGCTTGCGCTGGATGAGTTGCAAAAGTTCAGTTATTAACTGATGTTGCAAAAGCATATTTTTCCATTTATTCTCTGCCATCTTCACAGTTGGATCACTGGTTAAGCCTCTCCAGATTCCTACAAAAGGAAGTCTTTAGCATTAAGCCTTCTAATCCAAATATGTATGGGATGCATTTAAAAGTAATAAATGTACAAACTTCTCTACAAGAAATAGGAAATCAAATTTTCTGGGTCTGCAGTTTTTTCAATAGACTTTGTGAAAGTTGCATCAGGCTACGGATGAATAGAGGTAGTTTATGTAGAGCTTCTGCTCCTTCCTGCACTGCACAAAGCTTTTTCAAGACTTGAGCTGCCTTGAAAAAACCTTGATTATTATTTCTGCAAATGAAATTATCAAGAATGTTATAAGATGGCCCAATGTATTGTCCATTGAATAGTAGAAATGTACTATGAGTTTTGAAAACATTATTAAAGAAATTACAATACGTTCTTGGTAACATTTAAAACAAAGTAACTAAATTTGCATATGCAATATCATATCTATACATAATGTGCTATAGAACATCATATGAAAATGTGGTTAATAACAAGCTCTGATGTTACCTCATTAGCTGCTTAGCAACTGTGTTGATTGATCTAGGGGTATTTATAATAAATGGAGCTAGATCTTGATGGCCAGCAATGTTGGAAAGTATAGACAATGCATGCTTTAGCACTTCCTCAAAAGGTGCACTTCTGTTGGCTGACCTAATTACCTATAGAATCTTATCAATTTCACCTACTTCCACAAGCTTTTCACAACATCGTCTTGAGTTTTGAGTGGCAGAATATATCATAGCTTCTTCTCTATAGGCTTCGATACCATTGACAGCTAAAAGATGGCAAGCTAATAATTTAACTATGTTATCTCAGACTCTGTTTGAATACAAAGAAAAGATAAAAAATCCAAGGTGCTTAGGACATTTGTATTGGGAAACAATTGCAAAGCCTACTGAAGAATGGATAAGTATTGTGTCTCAATATTATTGGACTATGGGTTCTTGTTATGTGTCAACTCCAAATCTTATGAACAAAGATGTTGTAAAATCCAGAATGAAAAGGTTAGAATCTTATCCTCAATTGTGTCCAAATGAATTGTATGGTCCCTTAGGATAGTCAAAGTCTTGTCCTGTTATCTTCAAAATAGAAAGTCTACCAGATGATGATATGCCTGGTTTGCCTGATTTGAATTTGGTTGTTCAATCTGATCTAAATCAACCTAATCCTCTTGAGTATCCTCCTAAGTTAGGATTTCCACCTCAAGTTGTTTCTTATGATAAATGCGGTGAAGAATACATCTATCCGCCATCAGCAATTGGAGACTTATATCAAGACAAAGGCCCCAGTCCTTTGAAGATGAAGACCAGAAGCTCTTAGAAGAAATTGCTCAAGGAAAGACGCAAGTCAATGATGAAGTTTCTACCATTATTTATGATGAAGCTACAGAAACACAGGTACAAGTAGAGGAAAATTTATATTTTAGGCAAAAAGTGTTTAATATGTTAATACATGCTTCTTTAGAAGACTTAGAAGATGATGTAAGAATGAATAGTGATGATGAAATAATAGATGATGATGCAGTTTTTAATGGTTATCCATGGATTTTGATGCTTAGATCTAGTAGTATAAGTATACCAGATAAAGGAAAAGAAGTAGAGAATGAATTGTCGCATGATCAACAAGCAATTTTACCATTTTCAGAAGCATTGTTAAAGAAGAAGTCATTCATGTCAAAAGGTGGTCATAAAGATATTCATTTTCTTGATATCCTTAAAGAATCTATCTATAATTTTGCTAATAAAATTTTTGCATGAATGTCTACATCTATAAAGAAAATTGAAGCCTTGTTAGATATTAAAGTTCAAGGAATCTGCCCAATATTTTTGCCCCTCTTCACTGAAGATGAAGTGTTAAAATGGAAAGAACAAGGTCATAATTATGTGCATCTAGAACAACTCGATATTATAGTCAACCCAAAGTTTAGCTATAATATTAGTGCTGAACATGTGGTTACCTTGCTGGATAGTCATGTTATTGGTGATGGTATTCGCAGTGATCCTGAAATTGCATGGGAAAAAGCTAAAATTTGTCAATTTCATGGAAAATTAGAATCAGATGCCCTTTGCATTGTGCAATCCAATTATCAACTCGCACTAGAAGTTGATTACATAACAAGTGCATTGTTGTTATGTATTGAAATCCATGTAGTAGAACTTTTGCCAGGAGCAGTGTACACAACCATTGCAGCTCGTGGAACATTTCAATTATCTAACACTATGCTGATGAATCACAAACTCAAATGGGGAGTGCAATTTCCTAAAGAAAGCCATAATTTTCTAGCATGTGTTCATTCAATTTGCATACCAGGGTATGTACAAAGTTTTCCTCAAATTCAATGCCTTTTGTAGGAGCAAGAATTCAAAACTTATGAAAAGCTGAAAAGAAGATGGAGTTAATATCCACTTCAACAATTTGGAAGGTCAGCTACAATCACCCTAGAAGCAAGTCTAGCTGTATTACCTCCTAAAAAGTTTGATGAAGGCTCGAGTCATGGAAATACCATAGGAGAAAGTTCACCAAATTATGATGCTTGTGCCACAATGTTCATGTTGCGTCATCGGATTCATATGATGCAACCCTCCTACCGCCAAGTGGAAGATTGAATGTTATTATACAGAGGACATTGGCTGCCTCATGCTACCTACAGCACAACAGCATCTTAAGTAGAGCAGCCTACAATAAGAGCTAATTGCAATTACCTTCTGGAACATTCAATCAATAGCACTAAAGAACAGTAGGATGCTATACGCCAACTGAACTATCTTTGCCATTTGGCATCTTATGCTTTAAGGCACATCAATTAGATCACTGATACTCTTCAAACTATTGAATCTAAAGTAGAAAAATTCAATGATCATTGTGCTGAACTATCCAAAGAATTGAAAGATCATCTAGAAGCTTATGCTATTATTATCGAAGACAAAGTTACCCAGCGTTAGCAGAAGTGTCAGCAAGCGAGTCTAAAATACCAGAACTTGAAAGAGATTTATACATTGGAAAATCAATTGATATTGCCTAAGCTTAACAATACTTATAACCAATTGGCCCAGGTAGAACCAGCTGGACCACCAGTATCTTCTAGAGCTCAAACTAATGTTCATGATCCAAGAGATAGTGCTCTTATTGAAAAACATTCGCTGTCTAGAATAGGAAAAGGAAGGCAAAAAGCCTAGGAAATCTGAATTAGGTCCAACAAGTCCAAAAAGTATAAAATCACTATACGAAGATGAATCTGATTGTCAACAACGCATTATGATGGCTAGAAGAGGTCCAAATCCTCCCTAGCAATGACAACTAGTTAATCCACCACTAGCATTCTCAGCATTTCAGCAGTGGTCAACTGCATCTATACCAGTTATTGATATACATTTCTTGCCACCAAAGGAACTTTTGCATGCTATCAGATTATGGGTTGATCAACTCAAAACAACCATGCATGTCCTCAATCTTGATGAAAGAACTGTTATTATAGGAGCTTTTGCCAGAGCAGCTGGTAAAATCAGACATTGGTGGAAAAGTTCAAGCCAAGCACAGCAAGAGAAAATCATCAACATAGGATTACAAGGTGTGTTCATTGCATTAGTTATTGAATTCACAGTAGATTTTTCTGCTAATTTAAGACTAAAAGATAAGTTGTTGTTAAGTCAATGAAAGCTTCATGATTTAAGATATTTTAAACAATTTAGCACTGAGTATGCAAATGGAGTTTACATATTAGCATTGCATCGAGATCAAATGATTCCATATCTTTATTTGGGAAGCCTACCTGCAAAGCTAGGGCAAATGGTTCTTTATAAAGTAATGGATAAAAATATTGATTTGTCACTAACCTACTTTGCTGATTTAGTGCACATGGTTAGACAAGAATTGCAATTTTCCTATTACCATGTTTTGTTGCAAACTTTGTTACCAACAACTAAAGTTTGTGCAAACCTTGATGGGGTTGATGTGTTTGGTCAACCACCTCAATCTCCCTCTCGACATCCAAAATGAAGACATGTTCGCAAATCCAAAGTTCCAAGATTTACGAGAAAAAAGTGGTAGAAAACATTCAAGCCTACTTAGAAAGTATTTTTTGTGAAGAAGAGAAAAGGACCATTTTCGAGAAAGAAGGTTGTTTGTTTTGCTTGCAAAAACCAAGGTCATTATGTGCATGAATGTCCTAAGAAAAAAGGAGATGTCTGAATTAAAGAATTTTTTGAACAGTATGAAGAAGATTAGGAACCAGTACAAAATCCAGAAGAAGAAACTCAAGAAAAGGTGTATGCTATACAGTTGTTATTTGACTCGGAAGAAAGTATCTTGATTGAAGAAAGTGAAGCTGACAGTGAAGATTCCACAAATGAAGAAATCTTGGTTCTAAGAATTGATATGATGCAACCAAACGAAGTAGTTGAAGATGAGGAATGGTATACTAATATCTCATTAGATGATTATAACGAAGTCGAATAATGGTTAAATGAATAAGAGAAATGGTCAACTTCAGATGGATCAGAACCTCAATGGAAATTTGAAGATGCATTTGCAGGATCCAAGTGTTTCATCTACTTTTGGATGCAAAGAAACATTTCCTAGAGCTACCTCAAAATTAAGTTTAGATGAAGATATTCCTTGACGAGTTGTTCAAAAGATACCCAAGTTTCTCATAACTCCTTATGAGAAAAGATTTTTAGTTTCTTTTGAAATAAAGAAAGCAACATGACAAGAGAAAATTGAAGAAGATCTAGCTATCAAACATGAAATAAAGCATTTTTTATCACTTCATAGTGTGTTATTAGTCCCAATCAAGATTGTGGTAGATGGAAAAGACAAATGGAGAAAGTATCAAGCTTTCATTGATACTGGAGCTACCCTAAATTTCTACCATAAAGATGTTTTGGAAAATTGGGTTACTCACAAGCCTGTCACTCTTGACACTATGAAAAGAGTAAGAAAGCTCACAAATTTTTCTTTTAATGTGCCTATTTCTTTAAATGATGAATATGTTGGGACAACAAATTTTGTGCAAATCTCAGATAGTGGTTTCGACATTGGATTAAGAGCCCATTTTATGGATAGCCTAAGTCCATATACAGTTGGTCAAGAAATGATTGTCTGCTCTTCACCAAGGCAAGATCCAAGGCTGAAAATCATTCTTAGTAGAATTCTAGCATAGTTACAACACAACAAGCATCAACAATGAAGGAGTTACAACACAAAAAATCCCTCCTTGAAGAAAGTGCTCACTTAGTTTGAACTCAAAGATTTAGCCAACGGCAAATATGCCAATGTTTTGCAATTAAAGAAAGTGCAAATAGATTTGAATGAAGATAAAGATAGACTACTTGTGCCATATCTGGAATAGTTACAGAAATGTTGTTGTGAGCATCCATTGGAGTTTTGGGATAAAGACAATCTCAAAGCACACATTCCTACCATTCACAACATTCCTGTGCAAAGTAAGATGATTATTCTCAATCAACAGGACACAGAAGAAATGGCAAAGCAAGTCACAGAATTTTAGTCCCAAGGTTTGATTCGTCCTTCTCAATCAAATTATGCATGTGCTAGTTTCATAGTTAGAAATCATGCCAAAGTTAAAAGAGGAAAAGCCCGAATGGTGATTAACTACATTCCACTCAACACTGTTACCATTGAAGTCAAATGGCCGTTACCAAAAAAAGATTCGTTAATTCAAAAGGTTGCTGCTAAAAGAATTTTCAACAAGTTCGATTGGAAAAGTGGTTATCATCAAATTAAAATTTTTGATGAAGATATCCATAAAATTGCCTTCACAACACCACAAGGATGGTTTGAATGGAACGTCATGCCATTTGGATTAAAGAATGGCCCCACTCAATTTTAAAAAAGAATGGACACCATTTTTCGTAAGAACCAAGACTTTATTGCTAATTATATAGATGATTTTTTCATCTTCTCAGATTCTATAGAAGAGCATGTCAACCATCTTTCTCTGTTTGCTACCTTGTGTGAACATCACAGAATTGGTTTATCCACTGATCCTAAGAAGTTTCAAATAGGATGAAATTAAGTTTTTAGGAGTTACCATATAAGCTGGAAATATTTTTATGCAACAACATGTGTCACAAAAGCTTGTGCAGTTTCCAGATTAATTAGAAAGCAATGACTAATGTCTTAGGTTTTTGGGATGTGTTAATTATTTGTCAAAAAAAATTACCAAATTATTAGACAAAACAAAAGAAATTCGTTGGTGCAAGAATCAAACGCCATTCAAATGGATACTAGTCGCTAATACTCAAGTGAAGCTGTTAAAGAAGGAATGTCAGAATTTGCCACCACTAAGTCCTATCCTGCATGGCCCCTTTATTCTTGACACTAATGCAAGCTATGATGCATGGGCAATAGTTCTGCTACGAACTAGTCAAGCTAGAGAGATAGAAGAAATATGTGCCTACGCCTCAAGCATTTTTTAGAAAAATGAACTAAATTATTGGCCAGTTGAAAAAGAAATTCTCGCTGCAATTAGAGGTTTGGAAAAATTTCACATTCATTTAATTGAAGAACCTTTCATTTTAAGAACATATTCATAAAATGTAGCAACACTATTAAAAAGGAAAATCAGCCCATCTCCTAAGCTTCAGCACTTTTCCTAGTGGCAATTTATCTTAGCTTAGTATAAGTTTTCAATTGAAAGAATTCCAGGACAAGTTAATAGTCTGCTAGATGCATTAACTCATGAGCTAAAACTGCAAATCAAGATGTTGAACCAGAATCTAGTAGTAGCTCTCAAAATCCTTTCCAAGAAAACAAATAATGTTTATCATGGCAACTTCAAGGCTTAGAGGATCAAGTACGATGGTGCCGATAGATTACCAAGTTGTTTCCTTAGGATTCCTCCATGAGAGTGACTAAACTATATCCCACACTTGATTTCTTTATTAACATGGTAGGACGCATTGATTGTATCATCAATAACATAAGATGAAGTCATCTCGAAGGAAGAATTCTACAACATCTGGCCATAATGGAGGTCATTGAAAACCTGTTACTAATCAGAAGACCTTTGTTTGCTAATGAAAATTCTCAAAGATATCAAAATGAATTTCTTCAAACACACACATGGGAAGAAAAGTTGTGTTCATCTTTCTAGAGGATTAGACTTTATCAGAATTTGATGTGGTATGAAAATGAAAGAGTAGTACCCAAGCCAGCACAACCGCCTGATGCCGAAGACGTGTCATCCACTCCAGCAGGAATCCTCACAGAACTATCCAAACTTATCAAAGAATGTACTAATTGCTCTAAGGCCCATGGAAATATTTGTTTAGTGCATCAAGCTATGCTTAAAGCTATCTAGGCTTGGCTTGTATGCCTTGGTTGTAGATAACTATGATGAGTTAGTCACTTGGCTTACATGCCAAGAAATCCCTCTCTTATTCGAAACGATAAGATTGAGGCAAATAAAGTGTGTAACGGAAGCCTCTAGCCTCCCTAAGTCTCTATAAATATGTAAGTCTCACCTTGTTTCTACAACAGAGAGGCAACAAAAAGAGTCATGAGTCCTGAGTCAAGTCCTGAGTCCTGAGTCTCTATAATGTCCTTATGATAATATGGAATGGTTGTATTTATAAGCTGTATGCTTCTGTTTTGCTCTTATTCTACTGGGATTGTTCTGCATGCTCTATGATTAGTGTTGTTCTCTAGCACTGTCTCTTGATTAGGTGTCATCTAGTTGGAGAATTAATTGTCATTGGTTTGTTTGGTTGGCTTCAAGTTCTGTGGACACTTCAATTGAAAGGATATCCTTTGTTTGAAGCACCTCCTTCGTTGGAAGCGCCAAAACGAGAAGCGCGCTGTGAGAAGTTGAGGGCTAGAAGAATGCTATGTGATGCTATCAACGAGAGAGTAGTCATCCTTTCCATTCTGGATAGGAATTTAATAATCCGATTAGGTTTTATTTCAATTTAAGGAAAGTGTTAGAAGCAATGGATCTCGAGAGAAGTTGACCATCCCAAAATGGTATTAGAGCCTATAGAGAAGTCGACTACCCCAAAATGGTATCGAAGGTTTTTCAAGACTTGAGCTACCTTGCAAAAAACTTGATTATTGTTTCAAAAAATGCTTTAATTCGGGCATCTCCTTTTTTCTTAGGACATTCATGTGCATAATGACCTTGGTTTTTGCAAGCAAAACAAGTAACCTTCTCTCTCAAAAATAGTCCTTTTCTCTTCTTCACAAAAAATCTTTTCTGAGTAGGATTGAATGCTTTTCTTCACTTTATTTTAGTAAATCTTGGAATTTTGGATCTGTGAACATGTCTCCATTTTGGATGTTGAGAGGGAGCTCGAGGTGGTTGACCAAACACATCAACCTCATCAAGGTTTGCACAAACTTTAGCTGTTGGTAACAAAGTTTGCAATTGAACATGGTAATAGAAAATTGCAATTCTTGTCTAACCATGTGCACTAAATTAGCAAAGTAGGTTAGCAAAAAATCAATATTTTTCTCCATTGCTTTATAAAGAACCATTTGCCCTAGCTTTGTAGGTAGGCTTCCCAAATAAAGATATGAAATCATTTGATCTTGATGCAATGCTAATCTATAAACTTCATTTGCATACTCAGAGCTAAATTGTTCGAAATATCTTAAATCATGAAGCTTTCTTTGACTTAACAACAGCTTATCTTTCAATCTTAAATTGGTAGACAAATCTACTGTGAATTTAGCAACTAATGCAATGAACACACCTTGTAATCCTATGTTGATGATTTTCTCTTGTTGCGCTTGGCTTGAACTTTCCCACCAATGTCTGATTTTAGTAGCTACTCTGGTAAAAGCTCCTATAATAATAGTTCTTTCATCAAGATTGAGAACATGCATGGCTATTCTGAGTTGATCAACCCATAATCTAATAACATGCAAAAGTTCCTTTGGTGGCAAGAAATCTATATTAATAACTAGTATAGATGTGATTGGCCATTGCTGAAATGCTGAGAATGTTGGTGGTGGATTAACTGGTTGTCATTGCCAGGGAGGATTTAGACCTCTTCTAGCCATCATAATGTGTTGTTGATAGTCAGATTCATCTTCGTATAGTGATTTTGTACTTTTTGGACTTGTTGGATCTAATTTAGATTTCCTAGGCTTTTTTCCTTCCTTTTTCTATTATAGATGGTGAATTTTTTCAATAAGAGCTTTATCTCTTACATCAGGAACATCAGTTTGAGCTCTAGACGATACTGGTGGTGCAGCTGGTTCTGGCTGGGCCAATTGGTTGCGAGTATTGTCAATCTTATGAAATACTAATTGATTTTCCAATGTATAAATATCTTTCAAGTTCTGGTATTTCAGACTTGCTTGCTAATGCTGGGTAACCTTGTCTTTGATAATAATAGCATAAGCTTCTAGATGATCTTTCAATTCTTTGGATAGTTTGGCATAATGATCATTAACTTTGTCTACTCTAGATTCAATAGTTTGTAGAGTATAAGCAATCTGATTGATATGCGTTGAAGCATAAGATGTCCAATGGCAAAGATAGTTTAGTTGGCGTATAGCATCCTACTGTTCTGTAGTGCTGTTGATTGAATGTTCCAGAAGCTAAATGCAATCAGATCTTGTTGTAGGCTACTCTGCTTGAGAGGCTATTGTGCTATAGGTAGCATGAGGTGGAAAACATCCTCTGTATAATAACCTTCTATCTCCCACTTCACAGTAGGAGGGCTGCAACATATGAATCCGATGACACAACATGAACATTGTGGTGTGAGCATCATAATTTGGTGAACTTTCTCCTGTGGTATTTCCATGACTCGAGCTTTCATCAAACTTTCTAGGAGGTAATACAACTAGACTTGCTTCTAGGGTGATTGTAGTCGACCTTCCAAATTTTTGAAGTGGATATTGACTCCATCTTCTTTTTGGCTTTTCATAAGTTTTGAATTCTTGCTCCTGCAGAAGGCATTGAATTTGAGGAAAACTTTGTAGATACCTTGGTACGTGAATTGAATGACCACATGCTAGCAAATGCTGGCTTCCTTTAGGAAATTGCACTTCCCATTTGAGTTTGTGATCCATTAGCACAGTGTTAGATAATTGAAACATTCCATGACCTGCAATGGCTACGTACACTGCTCCTAGAAAAAGTTCTACTCCATGGATTTCAATACATAACAACAATGCACTTGTTATGTAATCATCTTCTAGTGCGAGTTGATAATTTGGTTGCACAGTGCAAAGGGAATCCAATTCTAATTTTCAATGAAATTGACAAATTTTGGCTTTTTCCGATACAGTTTCAGGATCACCACAAATACCATTACCAATAACATGACTATCTAGCAAGGTAACCACATATTCAACACCAATATTATAGCTAAACTTTGGGCTGACTATAATATCAAGTTGTCCCAGATGTACATAATTATGACCTTGTTCTTTCCATTTTAACACTTTGTCTTCAGTGAAGAGGGGCAAAAATATTGGGCAGATTCCTTGAGCTTTAATATGTAATAAGGCTTCAGTTTGTTTTATAGATGTAGACATTCATGCAGAAAATGTATTAGCAAAATTATAGATAACTTCTTTAGGGATATCAAGAAAATGAATATATTTATGACCACCTTTTGACATGAATAACTTCTTCTTTAACAATGCTTCTAAAAATGGTAAAATTACTCGTTGATCATGTGACAATTCGTTCTCTACTTCTTTTCCTTTATCTAGTATATTTATACTACTAGATCTAAGCATCAAAATCCATGGATAACCATCAAAAACTACATCATCATCTATTATTTCATCATCACTATTCATTCTTACATCATCTTCTAAGTCTTCTAAAGTAGCATGTATTAACATATTAAACACTTGTTGCCTAAAATGTAAAGCTTCCTCTGCTTGTACCTATGTTTCTGTAGCTTCATCATAAATAATGGTAGAAACTTCATCGTAGACTTTCTTATTTCCTTCAGCAATTTCTTCTAAGAGCTTCCGGTCTTCATCTTCGAAGGGACTGGGGCCTTTGTCTTGATATAAGTCTCCAATTGCTAACAGCGGATAGATGTATTCTTCACCACGTTTATAATAAGAAACAACTTGAGGTGGAAATCCTAACTCAGGAGGATACTCAAGAGGATTAGGTTGATTAAGATTGGATTGAACAACCAAATTCAAATCAGGCAAACCAGGCATATCATCATCCGGTAGACTTTCTATTTCAAAGATAATAAGAAAAGACTTTGACTATCCTAAGGGACCATACAATTCATTTGGACACAATTGAGGGCAAGATTCTACCCTTTTCATTTTGGATTTAAAAATATCTTTGTTCATAAGATTTGGAGTTGACACATAACAAGAACCCATAGTCCAATAATATTGAGACATAATACTTATCCATTCTTCAGTAGGCTTTGCAATTGTTTCCCAATACAAATGTCCTAAGCACCTTGGATTTTTTATCTTTTCTTTGTATTCAAACAGAGTCTAAGATAACATAGTTAGATTATCAGCTTTCCATCTTTTAGCTGTCAATGGTATCGAAGCCTATAGAGAAGAAGCTATGATAGATTTTGCCACTCAACACTCAAGACGATGTTGTGAAAAGCTTGTGAAAGTAGGTGAAATTGACACGATTCTATAGGTAATTAGGTTAGCCAACAGAAGTGCACATTTTGAGGAAGTGCTAATGCATGTATTGTCTATACTTTTCAACATTGCTGGCCATCAAGATCTAGCTCCATTTATTATAAATACCCTTGGATCAGTCAACAAAGTTGCTAAGAAGCTAATGAGGTAACATTAGAGATCATTATTAAACATATTTTCATATGATGTTCTATAGCACATTATGTATAGATATGATATTGTAGATGCAAATGTAGTTACTTTGATTTAAATGTTACTAAGAATGCATTGTAATTTCTTTAATAATGTTTTCAAAACTCATAGTACATTTCTATTGTTCAATGGAAAATAAACTGGGCTGTCTTATAACATTCTTGATAATTTCATTTGCAGAAACAACAATCAAGTTTTTTGCAAGGCAACTCAGGTCTTGAAAAAGCTTTGTGCAGTGTAGGTAGGAGTAGAAGCTCTACATAAGCTACCTCTATTCATCCATAGGTTGATGCAACTTTCTCAAAGTCTATTGAAAAAAATGTAGACCCAGAAAAGTTGATTTCCTATTTCTTGTAGAGAAGTTTGTACATTTATCACTTTTAAATGCATCCCATACATATTTGGATTAGAAGGCTTAATGCTAAAGACTTCCTTTTGTAGGAATCTGGAGAGGCTTAACCAATGATGCAACTGTGAAGATGGCAGAGAATAAATGGAAAAACATGCTTTTGTAGCATCAGTTAATAACTAAAATTTTGCAACTCATCCAACACAAACCACCCCAGTCCTTGTGCCAAAGAAAGAAGATATTCAGAAGTCACAAAGTTTCCAAGTAGTGTGCCACCAAAGATGAGACAACGCTGGCCATCAGAATTGATGAAAGGAAATAATAGAAGATACCCATTTTAGGATTGTTCTAATCAGTAGCCATGTGTTTGTACTTAATTAAGCATGAGGAACTAATTTTCACCTTTGCACTGCTTTGAATTTTTTTCTTCATTTCTGCCATCTAATACTAGTTTGAATGATGACCAATCGAAAAGCCTTAATTCAATCCATCATAAACCAAAATAGGGTATCCAATCTTGGTGGACCTATAACTCAAACATAAAAATCGAATGATCCAAATATTAACTTCACTTCAAAAACTTTCCAATGAAGTAGTTGAATTAAAGTGAAACAACAACAAGGTTCTTATACAACTGAAAAGCCATGTACATCAATTAATGATGATCATTGTTGTCTCCATAACACTAGGAAACATTTTGAGAAAACTTGTTCTCAATTTTTAGCATTATATGGTGACAATGCCTAGAGTCAAAAAAATGGAAAAACCCCAATTATGATCTTAACATACCCCATGAAACAAAAAATGAAGAAGTTTCTTTATTTGAACAAGTTATGGTAAGTGATTGTAATCCACACAACATTTGCTATCGTAGACTTAGTGACATTATGAACACCACACAATAATAAACAAGGAATGATCCTTATACTCCTTCAAACAGTAGAGATCCTAGTCAAAATAACACAAATAATCAACTTGGACCATCCCAAGAAAATGCCCCACAATGACCGAACCCCCCTTCTATACTTAGAAGAACTTCACGTTAACAAGAAGCCAAGACTAAGATAAGATTTATGATCTAGTTTAGGATTTGAAAAGGGTTAAAGCCAACATTTCAGTGTATGACCTTTTATAGTTTAACAAAATGAAATATGTTATTCAAAGGATAGTTCATACACCTGAAATCAATAAAGAAAAGTCTCCAACAATTGAAAGGCAAATTCATTTTGTAGAAAGTCCTAATGTGTTATTAATAAAAAATGCAAGCAATTCCATGTCAAACAAGAAAGAGCTACCTCCTTCCTTGACAACTTTGATTATTTTAGGAAAGAATGTTCATAATTGTTTAATGGATTTTGGAGCAACCATTAGTGTCATGCCACTTGAGGTATGTAAAACATTAGGAGCACAGATGCTATCACAAGCAAGAAGTGTGATACAACTTGATGGGTCTAATGTACCTATGTTAGGGTCATTAAAGGGAGTAAGAGTACAACTTAAAAAAGACCCTACTTTTACATGCTATATGGATATTTTAGTAGTCGATATGTCACCACTTATGTTGTGCTTTAACCTAGGACTTTTGAAGCCAAGTTTGGAGCTTCTTTAGGTTAGACTTCTCAGACTTATGAATGCTTATTAGAGGAAAATCTGAATATATGGTCATACCAACAGAGCCTTTTTATAAACAAGTGGCAACAACTTTTGATCAGCAAAATCAATCTTTGAAAAATCAAAATACTAATCTTTATATTGGAGATTGAAGTTGGGCTTGGCAAACATGTTATAAATGACCATGAGAGTGAAATTTTAGAAATAAATCCTTTTGCTTCTAACAGATGTGAAGAAATGTATGAAGATACCTTACCTTGTCATCAACTTAATAAAAAAACATTCCTTTTGAGTGACTTGTTGTCTTTAGGGGAGGACAAAGATATAAATGAGATCCCAACCATTAAAACATTAGAAGGTTTTCCAGATTTTGATGACATATCCATTGAACATATTCCTAGAAAAGCTATATTTGATGACTTACAAAAACTTAGACCTGTTATACCTAAGATTGAAACTTGGATGAAAGAAGAACTTGATGAACTTTTAGAATCTAAAATTATTTATCTTATGAAACATTCAAGTTGGACATAAAATTAAGTGCTTGATAGAAAACAAACAAGTGAATTATGATTATGTCTTGATTTTCGTAATCTTAATCTTGACAAATTGTTAAAATATGGGTTGAGAAGAAACATGTAGGTATAGTATTTAAAACAAAAGATCTAGTCCCAAAACGAGATAGAGCATCTAGTCAAACAGATCCTCAAAGTAATTTTTCTCCTATGTCATTAGGTTCATTCCAAATTATAGACATCATTGGCCCCAATGTGCACAAAACTGCTAGTTTGCAAGGATATAAGTTGCATAGAAATATTAATGCATTTCATCTAAAGCATTTCTACTCAAGTCTCCCACATGGACACTTGGTAGATCCTTAGTTGCATATTTTTTCCCCTTCATCATGCATTTCATTTGTATATAGTTGCATTTGCATGTTTTCTTTGGATTCCCATCATTTTCTCATGCATGTTAAGTCTACCATTATTTTTTTTCACATTTTGATTTTTGGTTTTATCTATCTATGCTTTTCAACATGATTTTAATTATCATTATGATTTTTTAAGTTACTAGGCATTGGGACATCATATTACCATTCAAAAATAATGCTTTATATGATATATCTTAGTACTATAATCTCCTTTATATGATATCTTTCAATAATGCTATGATTCTTCCTAGTCTCTTTCAAGGATTTAGGTTTATTAGTTATGTTAGATTGTGGAGGATGGGATTTATGTTAACTTATCATGTTATCATCATGATCATGTGAGTGTAGGATAGGTGACATTGGAGAATGGCTAGCCACAATCACTAGGTGATCTTGGAAAATGCCATTTTCCCTTTCATAATCCCTAGTCCTCAAGTGTGATGATCCATGGCTACACTATGATCAACACAGTGAAGTGTGTTCATCTTCACTTGAGAACCCTTAGCCACCTAGGAGACCTACTATGATGCCATCTAGATAGTAATTAAAAGGCACATATATGAGGGTTGATCTGCACCATGGGAAAAGTTTTGAAAGGACCATGTTCTTTGGCAATGTAGCTAATTGGCTAGACTTGTGTTGGAGTTCCTACCTTAAGAATGAAGTATATCATGAGCAATATTTTCTTAAAAAAAAGAGACAAAAAATAAAGACCATGTTCATTGGTAGTGTAATAAGCTCTTGAGTGTGATGGGGTTTGGTAGCAAACCTCACCCTAGCCTCCATTCTCCTTTTAAACCTATTTCCCAAAAATTCCAAAAGAAAAGAGAAAAGCAAATAATCCCTTTCCATCTATTCCTTTTTTGATGAGCAACGATGTACCCATATGCCCAACCATACGAATCATAAGCATTCACATGCAATCTAGTTGAACTCTGTAGACATTAAGTCCTTAAGTACACTATTTTCAAGGAAGTAAAATCTATCTTTTCAATTCCACTTGTGAGGTACAAGTACATGGTTAAGTGCAATTGAGGTATGTGATTTTTATCATTTTATATTTCATAAGTTTAATTGCCTAGAACGAGAATGAAAGGTAAAGTAATTTAAGATCTAATTCATCTACTGCCTAGCTAACCTAACATAAGTACCCATTTTCACTCTCTAGACACATCTTGAACACATGTAGCACTGCTGGGTTACCAAACATTAAGCATTTCTAGGTTACCAAGTGCTAGACGTATGCTTGAAGTGACAACTAGAAATTAATTGCTTAATGGAAATGCATTAAAGTAAAATGCATGAATATCAAATGCATTAAAGGAAACACTAATCTATTCTCAGTGCTGCAAGGATTATTAAAAGGATTTGATGAGTGGAAAGGTACCCCTACCCTCAACCATACGAATATGAGCACTTCACGCATGATCTGGTCGAACTCTGTAAACGGACTAGTTGTGGTATCTAGACAATTACTCGTAGATCATAGTTTGTTGTCTTCCCACTTGGACTAGTATTAGCTTTGTCACATATGGTTTAGCCCAAAGTGAGATGTATGATGTGTTCCTACACTAATGCTACTCCTAGGTATGATGGTAAATAATATCAACTAAGTTAGGAGAGAGAGGGTGAGAGAGAATCTAACTAGCTTATGTGCGATGAGCATCCATTCCTTAATCATCTATATACATCTTAGACCTCGTGCATGACTACCACTGGGATTACCAAGTGCATGGCCTAGGTACGCTACTGGGTTACCAAGTAGTAACACTTAAATGCTCGTGATTAAGTCATACTCATTCCGCGTTACTAGGAGATAAAGGTAGAGAGATATTAACTAAGAAAGCAATAAATAACAATAACAATAACAATTAAGTAATTAAGCTAAGTGGATGCTGCAATGATGAAGTAATCTTGATCTTTATTGCCAGTCATGTGCATGTCCAAGTACATCACACTCGAATAAGGATGCTGTATAATTACAATCATCACACTGTGGGCATGCACTGAGAGAAAGGGTTGAGAGGAAAGACTGACAAAAATTTCCTACCTTAATACTAAAAAACTATAAAACTTAAAACTTCCAACCTTAAAACTTCTTTACCAAATCTACTTGCCTCTTATTTATAGATGAGGAGATAGGCTGAGATATTGCATATGCGATATTGCGTCTAGGCTGTGATATTGTGTACGTGATATCACATACATGATATCATGGGTGCAATATCATGGCCAACAATTCATGACTCATCATACCCCTATGACTGAATGAAAGCTCATCCTTGAGTTAAAGTGAGAATAAGCTCCATTGATTACATAGTGGATAGGTATGGGATTATTGACTGACTAGAATGGATTCATGCCATAGTGTGGAATCAAAATAAAATTGAGACACAACATGAAGAACGCAAAAGAAAATCCTATAACTAAAAAATTGGGTGGAACTCATGTAGTTCCTGGTGGCAGTGGCTCCTCCATGGGTGTCTTTCCCTTGTCTTACACTCCAAGTCTTGGGATTTGATGGTGTCAAAGTATGGCTTGGAGTTTCTCCTCTTTAGTTTGGGGATCCCGTGCCATCCATGGTAATGTTATGATGTTTTATGGAGTTGGAACCTCCCATGGACACAGTAGTTACGGAAACATTTTATTTGCTTTGACATACCAAGCCACAAAAACCTGTTGTTCCTCCTCGTAGGCTCTAGCTTTGTCTCTGTATTCTTGAAAATATGTGAGCCATAGAGCCAAGTCTATTGTGACACCTTTCTACCCCTAGTAGCTTGCTTTAACAACCTTGAGTTCAGAATTTGCAACCTCCAATTTTTGTAATGTTTTCTTGTGTTCTGCAAATTCTATTTCGTATTTGGCGTAGGTGGTGGCTACTTATTGGTCAAGCTCTATTCTCGAACACCCTGATGTTAACATGGCAAGGTTGGCATACCATAGGTTTGCCAACTCCATGTACTCTGTAAGGTCTTGGATCTGCAGGTTCCGACTCTTAACTTCCACTTGGTGGACAAAAGGATATGTGTCCAATATGGCCCACTAGTCACTGTGTTGAGCACTAAGAGTGTTGATGTGGGCCTTGGCCATATGGATCTCCTTTTTGATGATTTGCTTATATATCCCCACCTGGTCTCAGAAATGGTACTTTAGTTTCTCATGCTATTTAGCCTCATTCTGCCACATGCTTATTTCAATGGCCATCTTCTGATGGATGGTGCATACCTCCTCCATCGAGAGGGTATGATTTTCCATGGCTAAATGGTTTATGTCCTGGTTGATCTTGATTAGTTGTTCTCGAAATTGCTGAAAATGTTCCTTGAGAACATTCTTTTGTTTCTCCATAGAGGTTAATTGAAGGTTGTTAGCAACAAGTTGTTTATTCTCCTCTTGTAAGTATTTGAGTGTTTTAACGTGCACGTAAGTTTGCGCTTGTGCCACAGAGGCATCCCAAAAAGCCTTCTATTTTTCTTCCACCACCATTTTATTCTTTGTTAACAATTTATTAAGTTGCTTGATTTTGAAAGTGTCTAGCTAGTCTATGGGAATGAATTGAGAAGGATCTCGCTATGCTACTTGCAGGGTCACAAGCTTTTCTTGCAATCTTTTCACTTCTGCTTCAGCATGCTCATCCCTCATCTCCATCATGAATAGCTTTCCTTTGGTGGAAATGAGGTTTGATTGTATTGCTATATCATCCTGTGGGATGTCAAACAAGGATGTCATTACCTATCCTATTTGTAGCAATCATTCAAGTACATCGTCATGTTTTGCAGGAGTCATTGAGGTACTGGCCAAAGTTTGAGCATCCTATGCTCCTGTAAGATCTACTCGTGGCACAACAGGCACATTGAATGATTCTTTAATGTGGTTTGTGACCAATTCTATGGCTCTTGCTACATGCTGGTGCTGCATGACCACCACTATGGCCCCTTCAGTAGTTTCCAACTACACCTAAAAGGATGCAGCATTCCCTAAAATATATTGTGACCAGGTGCTCTCTCCTCCTCCTGTCTAAATGGACACTTCACCCTGCACGTGATCCATAGAAACTATAGGCTGTATAGCATCATCGATGACATGGAAGAGATTTGTGTCATCATGACTTCCCCAATTGACTATCTCAGCGATGGCCCTGAGATGGCTCATAGATGGTTTGTAATCTTGTGGCTGTGGTGGATCCAAGCACATACAACCCTCAGTTCAGGTACACTAGCACCTAGCATAGGTTTGAGGTAACTTGAACCATTTTCATCATTTCTTAGCATTCTCTTTCCTTTCCTCTACATAGACAGTAAGTATTAATGAGTTTCTTCTAAGTTTTGAATTGGGTTACCTTCATTTTCATGGATTTCTGTGTGCCTAGAGTTCTTATTTGCAAGTTTTATTATAACATTGTCATTAAAAATGCTACTATTGGGGCATTTACTATCATGGTTTGAGGTTTGATGATTGATCTATCTTCTCAAGTGGATAATGCACTTCTTGGGATATCTAGTGCTAATGTCTTCTAGGTCACCATTCATTCCATGAATGATATTTTTACGAATGGTGTAATTCCTGTTACCCAAGATTAATTTTGTGATGCATTGTTTGGGAAGTCTATGTCTCTTGGTAGAGAAATAAGTTATAGGAATAAGATGTCTTTGGATGCTTCCACTCTATCACTCATTGTCTTGTATAACATCATTATAAAAGGGGAAAGCTATAACTATTTGCTGCTAGCCCAATCTTTTGTTCTATAGTGGACAAGTAAGATCTTCCCTAAAGAAGCTCCTTAAAGTCATTTTCTTTTACCTTGGAAATGATTGGTAGGAATCTCTCTTACCTGCATAAGAAAATGGATATAGCCAAAGTACCTCTTCTTAATGATGAGCAGCAGTTTGAGGAGATCACCACTCTTCCCATTTTAGATAGTGAGGAGGACCTTCGTGCTCCACCGATACATTTAGCAGCATCTAGACATTTTTGAGCCTATGACTCAAAAAATGAGTCTAATTCAAAGAAGCTTGTTGCACCACCAACACATGTCCAGGGGGAGCATCATGATCTCATGTTTCCTAGACCTAGTTCTCATCATCAAGATGATACTCCTAGGTTATTTGAGTAGCAAGCCATCAAGGCCATATTTGAGACTTTGTCCCAATGGAGGCATATTGATTCCATCACCTATTAAAGGAAGGAAGCTTCCTCATCCTCTTAACAAGATCCATCATAACTAGATCCACCAACTTCATCTCAATTTCAAGTGAACTTTTGTACACGGAGAACCCTTATCTAGCTACCTTCTTTGGAAGATGATGATGAGTAGCACGTATCCAACACTAGTACTAGTAGTGATGATGATGAGGAGGAGACATATAGACCTTCTAAAGTTATAGTTTCTTCAAATGAGGATTCAGATGATGCAATCAAGATCAATGATTAGAGTCCTTGGGTGCTCTCTCTTTTTTTGATGATGTTCAAAAATGAGGAGATAACTCGATGTACACATATGTGATTTTTTTATTGGATTTGCACATATGTGATTTTTGTACTCCTTAAGGATATTTCAATGGTTGGTTGTATGGACAATTTGTGGATGGTTTATGGATAGGTGATGCTTATCATGATAATGTGTTTTGTAATATTTTATGAAGACAAGTTTTACCTTTGCATAGTATAATTTCATTTATCCTACCCTATTCCTTAAACTTTAGAGCCATTATCCTAATTATAACATTGGCTTCCATTGGAATTTATACATCTTAATATTTTTATTGGTTATTGTTACTTAAATTATTTATCAACTCACCCATTTTCTTAAGTTTTGGACATAACCAAAAAGGGGAAGATTGTTGACATTTTGATATGTAAAAATCTTAAGAAAAATGGAGAACATAGAATGTTTTTGAAATGGGATAATTTTGGAAGACATGAATGAGATCTACAAAGAGATGTCAAAGAGGAGACTACATGGGCAAGATGAGAGCATGGAAAAATACGAAGAATACAAGCTAAATGAAGATGTTCCAAGGATTAAGAGGAAGCTAAATCAACAAGAGAAAGCCTTAGGAACCAAAGCTTAAAAGTTGAGAAGAGGTTTCCAAGGAATAGAGGACATATTGGCCAAGTGGAACTCTATCAAAAGAAGAAATCTTTCAAAAATATGAGACATCTCCTATTTAGAAAAGACATATCCCCACAAACATCTCCTGAAAGACATCCCATCCAAGAAGAAGATGTCTCCCCTAAATTGAAGTTGATTTTAGAGAGATGCCCCAATCTTAAAGGAGATGTCTACACTAGTCGTTAGTTTGCCATTGCATGAATTTTGAGGCCTTTTCAAAAACTTCAAGGTTATAAAAAAGCTTCAAACTCTTGGAAATTATGCAAGTATTGTCAACATCAAATCCATCATTTTCTATTCTATTCTATTGTACTTATGTACTTCATTTGTCATATCATTTTCTTAATTGTTTGTAAAATTATGCTTCAAAGTATAAGGACCTATAATTTAAGTAACACTCTTTGCTTTTATTTTTTGTTTCTCTATTTCCTATAGCCCTACGAGGTTGATGTGCTTCTTGTGAAAATGCATCGTCATTGAGCTTGTTAGGATCCTACGAGATTAAGTGTTTGTGGAGCGTTAAAACACTCTAAAAAAAACTTAACTTTGAAAAGGCTGTGGGATCCTTGAAATCACATTCTGAGCTTATCAAGACCTTGTAAACCTAAGTTGTTTCATAGCAATGAAACACTCTAGTGTAGAGATCAAAGCTTATACATGGTGTGGTACCATTCAAACCATGTTTTAGAGAAACAAATTTGGAGGTGTGCAAGGATTCTACCCTCTAAGTATGGATGTACCCAAGTTGGGGAACCACATAAAATTTTGGTGTGATTTTTGTGGCTATTTAATTTTAATTTGGGGAACTTATTCAACCCCACCCACCCCCCTCCCATTCTTCTAAGTTCTCAATCCTTACCTTCTCTAACTTAAGGCATACCATCCTTAAGTGATTTAAGTACTCTACCTCATTAGAGCTATATACTAAAATATCATCAAAAAAGACAATATAGCAGTTACCAATCAATTTCTTCAATAGATTATGCATCAATTTCATAAATTTAGTAGGTGCATTCATGAGCCCAAATGGCATCACTAACCACTTAAAAAATTCATCCAGTGTCTTGAAAGCTATATTTCATTCATCACTAGACCTAAATCTGATTTCATGGTAACCACTCTTCAAATCAATTTTGCTAAGAATTTTAGCATTCGTAAGGACATTAAGAATATCATGCATCCTTGGAATCACAAACTTGTACCTCACTATTATCCTATTCATTTCCCTAGAATCAATGCACATCCTCCATTCATCATAGTTCTTCATTGGCACTAGCACCACTAGAACTACACAAGGTAAAGTGGATTCCTTAATGAAACCATTTATAAGTAACTCCTCTACTTACCTTTGCAATTTATTTTTCTAATTTAGTGTCATATGGTAAGCCCTCTCATTTGGACTAATAGCACTAGGAATAAAATCAATCTAAAGTTGTACATTAGGCATTAGTGGCACTCCATCCAATTCCCCCTTAAATACCTTGGAATATTTCTTCTTTAATCCTAGCACACCTGTTGAAATTTTAACCTACACATCATCATGGTTAGTAACAACTATTATAATGATACTAGAATGAAAAAATGTTCCATCATGTTTATTAATGTATTCCCTCTCTTCTAGAAGAATTAAGGAAGCATTTAATGAACTTTCCTACCTCACTTGTTTAGCTATCATGAGAATCAATTCATGGATTCCATCAAATCTAGCATCCAAACATTTCTTGCTCCATCGAACTAAGCATCATTATTAAAATATCAAGGTATATCAAGAATTACATCAACATAATCTATTGGAAGCACATCACACTCACAACATCATTAAAATCTCCAATTTTAAATTTCAAGTACATTGTTCCCTCACCTCTTGAGAAAAATCTCTAAACAACAAATGCATCTTATATGGTCTAGGATAAGGATTAGCTATCAAACCCAATCTAATAACTACCCCAGTAGAAATACTATTTTATTGGGCTTCACCATTAATCAAAACATGAATTCATTTCTCACTAAGAAAACATCTAGCCCCAATCTAACATAATACTTTTGTATTATGATGATCTCCTCTATTCACATTTCCCATCAATGCATAAGAATTTAATTTAGAAACTTCCTCAATTTTTTGAGCATTAGGATTACCTCTCTAAAGAAATTAGCTTGATGTCTTTTCCACCTCTATGATTTACACATCTTTACCCTTGGCTACCTTGTGAAGTTAACATTTCCATTACTTTTGTCCCCATTCTTCACACTTAAAGCACTATATTTTTGATCTTCTACTACCATGTACCTTGCCTCCCTTTCCTTGGTCCTTCTCATTGCCTCTTTCAGTCTTATTTTCATTGTTGTCATTCTTGTCTTCAAATTTAGACTTAGATCCCATTTTAAATTTCAATCCCTTATCCTTCCCCTTGGAAGTTTGTTTGCTCCTATTTCTAAATCCACTTAATTTTCATTTAGCCTTGTGTACCAAATAATAAGCCCTGTTAAGGTTTTATGGCTCATGAAAAGATAACTCTTGCTAATACATGATATTGAGACCTCATAAAAGGATTGAAGCTTATTCATATTCCTCCCAATTTACTTAATCTTAATTGAATAAATCACAAATCTTGATGTAGAATTCTTTGACATCCCTATCACCATATCTGTACTCAATGTGGATAAATTAATCCTAAATCTGCAACCATATCTGTACTCAATGTGCTATATCATACTCTTCCCAAGCTCTCCTTAACTCAAGAACTCTCACCAAGACTTCTCTTCTCACTTTGTTCATAGTACAAGAAAGAAGTACCAACATATTTATTAAGAAAATAGGATAAAAACCTACGGAAACCTTCCACAAGCTCAACATGAATTTTCCACATTGTTTCTATCTTTTTTCTTCTTCTTCTAGTTGTTTTCCAACTTGGAAAGGTCAATTTCAAAAGTTTCCCAACCATACAGGTCATCTCTAACATCTTGAGTCATCTTCTATTAAAATTTGACTTTTAAGAAAGACATCTCCTAAGTGTGAAAGATGTCTTCTCCATGAGAAAAACATCTCCTCTATGTCAAAGACATCTTCTATAAGACACCTTCTACTCTACAAGACATCTCCAAATAAGAAAAGATGTCTCCTATGAACTCAAGAAATCTTCTATCAAGCTTTAGACATCTTTTGTGAAGACTCAACGCTAAGGCAAGATGACTTTACAAAGACCAAAACCTATAAAACATATACGTAGAAAAGAAAAAAGGCATTAGAAGAGGTGTTCCTACAAAACAATGTAGGGACTACTCTTTACTCATCATTAGTATCATTTCCAAGAACATCTTTTAGCTATTCTATGCTAAGTGTTTTAGATAAACCATAAAAAGTTTAATATAGAAGTAGAACACATCATCATTAGAAAAATAATGAAATTTTATCCAAGGCATAGTGCAAAAGGAACAAACAAAAAATATCTTCTTCTTGCAAGGCTAATCCTCCATCTGCTAACAATCTTAATAAACAACATGAAAAAAACACTTGGAGGGAATTGTTGTGTTGCTACCTGATCATGCTATTCCCTTACTATTCATGAAAACACTAGTGAAGTTATGACTTGAACTAATAGCCCATAATTACCAAAGGATAGAACATCTTTCCAAAGACTATTAACCACCAAGATCCCAACGCAGAAGAGATAAACTCATGGAGGCCTATCATGAAGCCTTCAAGGGTAAGAAGATTCTAATGACTCTAACCTCATAGTCAAAAAAGGAGGATATCAAACTTTCATCAAGGTGACCTTAGTGAGGATCATTGAACTTATAAGGGATGAATAAGTTCCCTAAAATAAAAATTAATTAGCCAAATCACACACCAAATTTTAAAATAGTTCTCCAACTTAGGTAGTCCACACCTCTAAACTTTGTTGCTCTCCAAATGTGGTTAAAAGGGTACCATACCCTGTACAAGCTCTAAGCTCTGCTTTGAAGTGATTCAACACCATGATTCCACTCAACCCCACAAGGTCCTAACAAGCTTAGAATGTGATTTCCATGAACCCACAACCTTTAAAACTTGAGAGCTCTATGCCAGATTGTTGTGGTGCTACACCAACTCTCAATCCTATAGGACTCTAATAAGCTTAAGGATTATGCCTTCCTAAAATAAGTAAATCAACTTCTCAAGGCAACAAAAGGGAAACAAAAATTACAAGAAAAGGATGCAACAAATTTGCAAGTCCTTGTACTTTGAGGTATAACACAAAGAATCTCTTACAATAGTACAAAAGATAACACAATGAGGCACACACATATAATAGAATAATTTGCACAATGATTGCTTGATGTTGACACTTGCTTGCATTAAACAGTTGCTTATTTCCCAAGAGAATGAAGTCTTCTTATAGTCTAGACGTTTTTGAAGTCTCCTTGGAATTCATACAATGGCTATCAAACAATCACTAGAGACATCTTCTTTTAGATAAAGAAATCTTTCTATATCATACTTCCATTCAAGAGAGATGTCTTTCTATATCAGACTTCCATTTAAGAGAGATGTCTTCTTCAGAAGAAGGACGTATACTATTTCTGAAGACATCTTCTTCAGAGCAACCTTCAAATCAACTAAGACATCTTCATCATCAGCGAGACGTCTTTTCTTAATGGAAGACATCTGTTGTTTCTTGAAGACATCTTTCTACAATAAGGTCTTCAATACTAAGTCTTTCCTTTGATCACCGTAGTTGAGCTTTGATGTCTTCATTCCGTGTCTATCCACTTTGAACTCCCACATGCTTTCTTAAAATCTTGTAGATGTCCTTAAGCTTTCCTTTTGTCCAAATCCAAGGTCTTTCCCTACAAACAGAACAACCACACAAGCATCCTTGTTCTCCATTTTTCTTAAGGTTTTTACATAGCAAACGATCAACAATCTCCCCCTTTTTGGTAATGTCCAAAACTTAAGAAAATGGATTATTCTAATCACAATATACATGAGCACCACTTCTTCCCCTTTTTGGACATGAACAAAAAGAGAATGAAGGATTCATATCACTATATAACAAACAGTTATTGAAAGTCATTGCATATGAGTCACTCGTCATGAGTGAATCTTTAGCAAAGGAATGTTGTTCAAGCATTAGCAATACTGATCCAAAGTATAAATGTGCATATTCTTCATATATTATTCATTCCATGATAATAAAGTAAGATAGTTTGTATCATAGAGCAGCCCTTCATTTGCATAGCTAGTTTAGAATTTTCAATGGATATTCTGGAGTAAGAAACCTATCGCTAGATCAAGGAGCCAAATGAAGCAATTAAAAACAAATCGAGATTGAAACTATGCATATTTCAATATAAAAGAAGGTTTAACTCAATTCCTTTAGTAAGGATGATATTTACACACATTTATAAAAACTACACTCACATCGTATTAGCAAAAACAAATATTCTTAATAGTACCAAATAACTCTTCTTGAAGGTTCTTAACACATATAAACATAAGATAGATGATCGTAACACTTCAAAGTAAATAAAGGAACCTGCCTTATCATGCTAAATATGTCAAAATAGAAATCATAACCAAACATATAGAAAGAAATGCCTATACACCTCATGATTTACCAAAAGATATTAGAAGCACCATTTCTAGTACCAATTAGAGTACTTGAGATATTAGGTGAGTACATCTCAACACATATTTGCAATAATAATCTCAGGTACTTAAAAAGAAATATAACCAAAAAATCTCACAAGTAAGGTCAAAAAAATTTTAAGAGTAGTTACCAAGAAAGATCTTCTTTAGATAAAAATTGTAAAATATTACCAGATGAGAAGACTCTTCTTTGCACATTTTTCAATGAGGGAGAGAGGAAATGAAGTTTGACTACTTGAGTGCCTTTCTATAAAAGCATCAAAGGACTTACTAGCAGCCTCTTGGATGATAATTAGTAATAGTTATAGACTCCCCCTACATAAATGATCCATCTTTTGAAACATCTATTGTAGACATTGCGGTATACTCCCTTTTATTAGCCTTTTATAATCTTCAAGATACATAGAATGTCTAAGATCAAGTATGAAGACTAAGGTCTCCCATTAGATATGCAAAAACAAGTCTAAAACATTCTCAAATCTTGGTAAAATACATTGAAATCCTCAAAGCTCATCACAAACATGAGCATCACACATACATGATAATTTCTTTTAAAAAGCTCAAATCATTTATGAAGTTCATCAAAGGTACCAAAAACATCTCCTAAAAGATATTGAACTTGTCAAACATAGAATCATTATCACAATATATATAATGAAGATTCCACATGAAGCCTTTAGTTCAAGAATTTCCTGCAAGCATTTTTACTTAATAAAAACAAGTGTTCTAGTTAAGAATTCAAAAGATGATTTTTCAAAAAAGTATCAAAAATTTTTCTAAAAGATTCCAATGGAAATGAGATATGAAATAAAGAATAGTTCATTACTAGGTTTTCAAACTAAGAAATACAAGGGTTTTTAGGCCTTTTAAACAACAAGATAAGAAAACAATAAATTCATTACAAGTGCCACACCACAAACTTTCATAAATCCACTTACACCAAGCAAACTAAAATACCATAATCAATTAATTCAACATAGCCCCCAAAAAAATCATTTCTAATAAGTGTTGATCTAGAGAAAACACTCCATATATATCAATAATAATTTTGAAATTTATCAAGCAAGGAGATAAAAACTTACCTTGCTTCCAATTGAGAGGAAGAAGACTAATGAAGTTTGAGATGAGGTCCTCTATCATGAAGTACTTCCTTACCTTTTGGTTCTTTTCATTACATCTTTTGTATGATGACTCTAATTGTTTATGTTCTTCATAATCACTTATTGCATCCTTTGTGTCTTTGAGGAAATTTTCAATTCTCCACTTCCTTTTATTTTCAACTATTGTTGTCAAAAAAATATCCTTACCAAAACCTTTTTGACAAGACCAAACATCAATCTTATTTTGAACATCATGAGAATAACCAAGGTTTTGTTTACTACCACAATTTTTGCAAACAAGTAAATTATTCCACTCAAAAATGGCATTACCAAACCTAATTGTGCTAGTGTTTGAACTTGAGATTGTATTTTCTAGAGAGACTTTTCTTCACTTTCTTTTCTAGGTTGTCTTTCATGCATTTCTCCTCCTAGAAAATCTTTCCAATCTTTATTTAAAGGGGTTAGTTGTTGAATCTTAGCTCTTATGTCTAAGATTTCCTTTTTTAACTCAATGTGAACTACATCAAGTTTTTTATTCAAAACTTTCTTTACCTTTCTAATTAAGTAATGAAGGATGAGAATCTCTTCTCGTAATTTACTATACCTTTCATCATGCTTATCTTGTAGATCATTTGAAGCTTGAGGCAAATCTTTATCTATTAGAGCCATGCATATGAGTTGAGAATCTTTGATAGAATCATCTACTTCCTCTTCACTCTACTCACCATCATCCCAACTAGTATATAAGTTGGTAATTTTTAATTCCTCATCAATGGATCTATTCTTTGGTTGCACCCCACTACTACTATGACGTTCAAAGGCCATATGGCCTCTTCCTCAACAAAACCAAAATTCCATGGAAGAGAAATCTAAGTTAGAATTTAAAAACTTTTTACTCTTCTCTTACCTTTGAATAGATTTGGCCTTTTCTAAGTTAAGCCCTTGCTTCTTCTTACTATTAATTGGTGTAGCTTCCTTGAGAGGAGGGTGATTTCATCTTTGCTACCCTCATCATGTTCATTAAGCTCCTTCTCCTTGGAGGTTGTCTTTAGAGTGATGGATTTTTCATGGATTTCTCCTTCGCTTATGAGATTCATTTCATAAGTAATAAGGGCACTTTGAAGCTCTTCAAATTTCAAAGTTGAAAAATCTTTGATTCCCTCCATGCTCATGACCTTTGGTCTAAATTCTGGACAAAGTGTTCTAATCATTTTAATAATAACATTGCTCTCTAACATATCTTTACCAATACCTCTAATAACCACAACAAGATCATTTTCTCTAGAAAAGTAATCTTTTATTTTCTCATCTTCTCTCATTTTCTGCTTATCATATTCACTTTGTAAAGCCAACTTAGATTGTGTAACTATAGAGGTTCCTTCATAAGTAGCCTCTAATGTTTGCTAGATTTATTTGGTTGTTTTACATCCAAGTACTCTATTAAAATTAGATTTATTCAAAGTGCAATGTAAACAATTTTTGGCCTTTGAGTCAAACATAAACTTATCTCTCTCCTCTTGTGTTCATTTGTTGCAGGACTTGATGGTTCCGGTGGAGCTGTTGGTAGACAGAGTATAGCCTTCAAGGATGGACTCCCAAACTTTGAACTCCATAAATTTGAAGAATCCTTGCATCCTATCTTTCTAATAGGTGAAGTCGAATCCATAAAACATCGATGGCTTTTTATAAGATGCTCCCTCCATTGTTTACTTTTGATGTTGATGATGAAGAAGAGTACCAAGCTCTAATACCACTTGGGAATCGTTGAACATAGAAGGTGGCGAATGAATAAGTTCCCCAAAATAAAAATTAATCAACAAAAGCACAAACCAAATTTTAACATGGTTTCCAAACTTGGGTAGTCCACACTTGATGGGTAGTTTGCTAGCATACCTCCAGACTTTGTTTCTCTCAAAATATGGTTTGAAGGATACCATACCCTATACAAGCTCTAAGCTTTGCTCTAGAGTGATTCAACATCATGAATCCACTCAACCACACAAGGTCCCAACAAGTTTAAAATGTGGTTTCTAGGATCCCACAACCTTTAAAACCTAAGCTCTACTCTAGAGTGTTGTGGTGCTACACCAACACTCAATCCCATAAGATCTTGATAACCTCAATGATGATTCCTTCCCACAAGAATCACATCAACCCCGCAAGGCAACAAAAGAGAAACAAAAATTATAAGAAAAGGATGTAACAAATTTTTAGGTCCTTACACTTTAGGTATAACACAACAAATCTCTTACAATAGTACAAAAGATAGCATAATGAGGCACACAAATATAATAGAATAATTTTCACAATGATTGCTTGATGTTGACACTTACTTGCATTCAACACTTACTTATTTCACAAGAGAATGAAGTCTTCTTATAGCCTAGATGTTTCCAAAATCACCTCGAAATTTATGCAACAACTATATAACAGTCACTAAAGATTTCTTCTTTGAGATAGAGACATCTTTTTGTATCAGACTTCCATTCGGGAGAGACATCTTCTTCACAAGGAAGATGTCTACTATTTCTAAAAGATGTATTCTTCTAAGAAACCTTCAACTTGACCAAGACATCTTCATCATGAGAAAGACATCTTTTCTTGATGGAAGATGTATGCTATTTCTTGGAGACATCTTACTGTAATAAGTTCTTTAATACTAAGGCTTTCCTCTTATCATTAGAGCTAAGCTTTGAGGTCTTTGTTCCTTGTCCATGCACTTTGAACTCCTACATGCTTTGTTAAGATCTTGTATATGTCCTTAAGCTCTCCTTTTATCCAAATCCAAGTTCTTACCCTAAAAATGCAACAACCACATAAGCATCCTTGTTCTCCATTTTTCTTAAGGTTTTGACATACCAAAAGGTCAACACTTAGTGTGAAGGTCCTCCTTCTTTCAATGAGGATAATGCAACTAATTAATGATTATTTTCAACCTTAGCAAGCAACAAAGGTAAGGGAATAAGTAGTTCTAGAGCTAGGGGAACCATAAGATCAAGGTCCCCCAACCATCCACCAAAAGAACAATCAAGGGACCATAGAAGGAGAGCAAGCCAACATAACTCTTCTAGTTCTTCATCATCACCATCCTCCTCCTCATTAAGCTCTAACAAGGGGGAACATGACCAAGAACATATGAGAAATGATCAAGACTAAGATGAAGATGATAAGAGACCCTATCATAGGGATGGAAGAATGGAATATAGACATTAATAAGAAGAGAAGAAACATCATCAATAGAGAAGGCATAGTAGGCTCAATCATAGGAGACATGATCATGATAGGGGCCATCATAAATATGATGACTATGATGAGCTACTACTTGCTACTAGAAGTATTATAAACATCACAAAGGCAACTCATATTCCCACCAAGCATCAAAAGAACAATCAAATCAAATGACTTGATATAAACAATATTCCTAAGTTTCAGGGAGGTTACAATGTTGATTCACAACATCAATTACAAGCCTTGCATGATGCCTATGCCTTGCTAAACATTGAGATTGATTGGCAAAATTTCAAACTATTCCATACGATACTCATTAAAGAAGCTAAAAGTTGGTACCAATCTTTGGAAATATAATCTATCTATAGATGAAATACAATGTTGGAATTATTCAACAACAAATATCAAATGTACTCCAAAATGTCCAACTTGAGAAAATAGATTCAAGGATGAAAACAAGGTAATTATAAATCCCTTAATATAGTCTTAGGAATGTACTCTTTTTTGTTACATTAATGCCTTGGCCATGGCTTCTCTCAAAGGAAGCAATTTTTCCATGTGATAGATGGACTCAAAAATAAAAGTAAAAAGACTCTAAGGATACATGCTCAAGGAATATTATTAAAAATGAAAGTTTATTGGATACAAAGGCTCATTGATCAAGTGGCAAAAAAATAACAAGAACTAAAAAAGAGATAAAGCACCAAGGAGTATAATAGAGATTCCTTCATTCGTAAAAGGGAGTTATGTCTCTACAATCCTAAGGAGGATGCACCATTGAAGGAGGTTGTATAATGAAAAAATTTATCAATTCAAAAATATATGACAAAGATATAAACCAAACAAAATAAAATGTATGGCTCCTTGGCTGAGAAGGTTCAAAGTATTCTTAAAATAGTAGAGAAGAAAACAAAGTAGGGGAACAAGAATAAAGACAAAAGATGTAGAAAATATATAATAAAGAGCTACCATCAACAAAAAGGTAATACTGTAGCAGTTAATAAAGTTGTAAATTTTGATACAAAAGAGGAAGGATATAACATCTACCAATATGAATATCCCAAGAAATGTTGCCCCATACTATCACACTTGCAAAAATTTGGGGTTCTACATCTTGAATCCAAAGCATGCTAGGAGATAACTACCCATAAGCTTGCCTTATCCTCAAGGAAATTATCAATAGTAATTCCAACAGCAATAATATTATCCATGTAGAATGCCACCTCAACCTCAAGACTATTATCATCAATGGTAAAACTCAAAGTCATGGGGGATTCCACCACTAAGGCGGTAGTATCCTTACCACCAAGCTAATTCATATGAATACTATGTCTAGTAACTTGTGTCTCCAAATGGATCTACAAGCCATACTTCTTCTCATCACTACTATTCCCCTGAATATCTTAGACTTACCACTCCACTAACTAAATCTCCTTTTGCTTATACTCCTCCTTATCCATAATAAAATTCTGCACCTCACACCTCCACTCCTTTGCCACCTATACAACCTATGCAAGATGAGATACTACAACAACCTCAACAATGTAATGTCATGAAGGGCATAACTTTGTAGTTGAAGGACAATTCAAGTGGTTCTAAGCATAAGCCTTGAAAAATGGCTTTCTTTAGGCCACACAATCTGCCTAGACCATTGTAGACATATGTAGCTATGGATCCTTCTCAAGTTGTCCTATGGATATCTATCAAGTCACCTTCAAATCAAAAATCATAAAATATTCACATTGTCATGTTAACTCATGTAGTTACAGACTAGATAAAGGTAAGACACCTTTTAAAGAAGAGAACTGATCCTGAAAGTCCTCTAATTTATTTGCAAATTACAAGGAATGATCCATGACAATATCTATTAGACTCAAATTCTAGTGTAACTCTAATTTGTCAAGAAATGTATGAAACATGAAATCTACCTCCAATAAAGAAATGTAATATCTAGTTAGATCTTGCATACTAGCCCATTACTATTTCTTTGGGATTGATAGAGGACATTCTTATCATTGTTTGCAGATGGTCATATCTAGCAAACTTTGTAGTCATCCATGTAGACATCTACAAAGTGAGACTTTCTAATTATTATGAAAAGGAATTGAATAAGTATAATTGATAATAACTTATGGATTAAAGATATCTCCTTGGAAATTTTCAAGGAAAATGGATTTGGTAAGATTGAGAAGAAGGGAGTTTCATTCATCATGTACAATGATACATGATACCATTATGTGCAAAAAATATGGGTAGTAAAGAGCATGTCTATTATAGGATGCAAGAAGTATGTCAAAACCACAAGCATCCAAAGGTGCCAGTACATAGCAATCACAAAACAAGAAGATATTCAATGAATGATCATAGATGATAACCTCAATTCCATAATATGCATGGAACCAACAAAAATCCTCACAAGTGTCTCTATACACAATATGAATGAGATAAATCAAATTTGAAGCCAACTCTTTGAAGAAAAATATAGAAAAGAAGCAAAATGGAGTTAGGAGAGTTGGAAACCCCTAATACTTTGAAAAAATAGCCCTTAAAACTAAAATCCTTACTAGAATCTCTAGAATATGTATTACTAGACAATTGGAAGCCAGTAATCATCAATGCCTAGCTCCCTAAAAAACAAAAGGAGAAGCTACTACAAATAGTTAATAGATGATCAAAAGCCTTTGCTTAGTCATACAATTAATTAATAGGAATAAATACACATATGTGCCAACATCAAATCTATGTAGAATTCACCATTAAACCTAAGAGGTAGCCATAAAGAATATTGAATCCAAAATTAAAAGAATTTGTTAAAAATGAATCTTAGAAACTTCCTAATGCTAGATTTATCTATCCAATGGTAGATAGTGAGTGGGTAAGCCTACTTGTTATTGTATTAAAAAATGATAAACATTGAAGATTCTATATAGAATTAAGGCTATTGAACATGGCTATATTCAAGGACAATATTTTGTTGCCATTTGTGGACCAAGTATTAGACACAATTGCAAGATACAACTATTACAATTTTTTAGATGGATCTAATAAGTATAATCAAATACAAATCAATCCAAAAGATGAGGCTAAAATAACTTTCACAAGTCCTTGAGAGACTTTTGCATACAAGAACATGCCTTTTGGTCTATGTAATACTCTTGCAACTTTCCAATGTTTAGTCCTAAGTATCATAGATGACTTCTTCATCTATGATGTTGATTTTGAATAACCATTGGATCATCTTTGGTAAGTACTAAAATGATGTGTAAAGAAGAAGCTATGGCTTAACTAGTAGAAGAGCCATTTGATGATCTAAGAGGGCATTATCCTAAGACAGAATTTTAGAGAAGGGAATTAAGGTAGACTATGAAAAGATAAGGATTATCAAAGGAACCACTAGAAAACCTCAAATAGTTAAAGATGAGAGATTATTCCTTAGCCATACTAGTTAGTACATGCATTTTATAAAAACTTCTTCCAAATTATCAAGCTACTAGTTAAGCTTACCAAGAAGGATGCAACATTTGAATAAACCAAGTAATGTGAACAAGCATTCCAACACCTAAAGTAGAAGCTCATTGAAACACCAATTCTAAGCACTCCTAATTGATCAAAACCCTTTCACATCATGACATATGCATCCAACTATGCATTGGAAGTAATGCTTATATAAATGGATGATCAGAAACATCTATATTATATCCACTATGCAAGTAGAAGAATTTTGGGTGCATAACTTAATATTATAGAAAAGGAACTTATGATAGTGGTGTATGCTCTAGAAAAATTAAGCCACTATGTGCTTGGATATCAAATTTATGTGCATACTAATCATAGTCCAATTTTCTTTCTAATAAACAAGCTAGTGGTAAGCTCCCATGTTATAAAGTGGTTGGTAATCTTGTAAGAGTTTGATCTAACAATGATGGATAGAAAGAGAATTGAGAATGTAGTTACATACTATCTATCTCAATTAAGATAGAATAACAATGATAATAAAAAGTCCTTATCTAATCAAATGAGCTTCTCTTTGCTAAGGTGACTAAAGTTCACACACCAAGGATCATAAATTGGTACGATGAATTTGTCTCATATCTACTCACATAAGAGACTCCTACTAAATAAGACCATAGGGAAAAATAGCCATTTCTTCACTAGATTAAGCACTACATAGAGATAGAGGGCAACCTCTACAAGGTTTGTGCATATAGCCTAGTACAATGGTGTGTACCTAGTAGAGATCAACTAAGAGTCATCCAAGATGCTCATGAGGGCCCTTGTGGGAACTACTATGTAGGAATAAGGGCTACAAAGATCTTGATGATAGGGTATTTTCGGCCAACTATCTTTAGGAATGCCCCGCCACTTTACCTATTCATGTAAAAGATGCCAATGAGTTGGAGGAATGACAACTAGGATGGAAGGGCCCTAATAGTGGATTCAACCATTGGAGCCTTTTGAACATTAGGGAATTGACTTCATAGGATCCATCATTTCCATGTCAAATGAAAAGTCTTAAATCATTGTTGTTGTTGACTATTGTGCAAAATGAGCTGAAGTTGTAACTGTTCTTGACTATACCTCTACTATTGCAACTTGAATTTCTTAGCAACAAATGGTAAACAAGTTTGGTATTCCTAGAACACTAATTTTTGAAAATGAAACATACTTCATATAAACTAACTTCATCAGTTAATATAATTCTTAGAAGTACAACATAAACTTACAACTCCCTACCATCCTCAAGCCAACAATCAAGCTAAGGTAACCAATAGGGAGATCACTCGAATCCTAGCATGGACCATTAGTAGATATAGAAAATAATCAAGTACCAAACTCAATGATTTCCTTTAGGCATATCGCTCAACATGGAAACTTCCTATAGGCTACTCTTCTTATGAGTTAGTTTACAAAAAGTTACCCAAACTTCTAATTCAAACTAAACATCATACATTTAAAATCGCATGTGAGCTTGACCTAGACATTTCTCTAGCACAAAAAGAAAGACTCATGACATTCAACATGCTAGACGAAAATCACAACGTAGCTCTTATAATAAATGAAGTACATAATGCATACAATAAACAATGTCACGACACCTGCATATGAAAAGTTTAATTTCAACCAAGAGACAAGGTTTTCTATTAGAATCCCATGGATGTGCTGCAACAAACCAAGTTCTAGAAATTATGGAAATAACCATTTATTATATACTCAACTTTCCCTTCTAGGGCTATGATGATTTACCATCCAAAAAGCCTTTAGAAGCATATGTTGGTCAAGATCCAATAACTAAAATCCTTCACATAGCTCTAAGTAACAAGCTACAACAATAATACCTCAAATCAAGAACAAGCTTGATTTAATTTTAGAATCTCCTCCTTCCAACTTAGTTGTAGAAAGATAATCATCTACTCTAACACCTTGATAAGGATGAAACATTTTTCTTTTATTTTCTTTTTTATTTTACATCCTTCTTTAAATGTTTTTCATTTTCTTTATATTCTAATGATCCTTCTATATATTTTCCTTTCATACATTTCTACTTTTATTTTTATTATTACTTTCATTCTAATCTCGAATTTTATTCCATTGCTACTATAACTTTGGTAATTATTAAATGTAACTATTAAGATTAAAGTTCCTTATTTAGGTCAATTTTTTTCTTTGATTATGCTCTACTAATAAGTCATCAGTTTTCCAATGGCATCAAGTAATGAACTCATGACATCTGTCCATTCCATTTGTTTAATAAGAAGATGTATATCATGGTAGCATGATGGTTCTTTCACATGAAAACTAAAGGTAACATCTAATCTTATTGCCCAAAAAACATGGAAAAGACCAAGTGGAAATGAAAAAGAGGGTGGTCTTAAGGGAATTTTTTTTATTCTTTTCTCGACTTCCATTCTAAGTTCTATGGCTTCTCATGGGCATATCATCACTCCTACCATCTACCATAAAAATAAGTATGTTCTTGTAAGGCGTTCTTCCTAAAAAAAACAATGAGAATTTAAATCACACCTATCAAAAGATCTCTTGATATACAAGTATTGGTTATGGGGCTAGAATGACATGTTACCAATGCCTAAAGATATCCCTCCAACTAAGCCTCAAATTTCTTCTTAAATGCTCTTTAACTACTTTCTTCTTCTCTTTTCTTCTTTTCATGGAGTAATGATTATTGTTGGAGGTGGTCATCAACTCATAATAGTAGCAAAGAATGAATACATCAATGCAAGGTTACTAAAATTAATATTGACTTGGTCTAGACTTAAAACGAACTAATACCAAATCATCCTATTCACACATATCCCAAGAATCTCTTGTAGCTATAACATGAATTTTCTCATCATTCTCTCTCTACCATTCTCGCACTCCATTTTCTCATCTCACTATCCCATATCTTGGTTAGTTGTTGGTCTCATTTTGTAGAATACATTATCCTAAGACAATCCATTATGCAGATATGATTTCTAACCTAAATCACCATTCATCATCTAAATCCTAAGACAATTCATTATGTGCATATGGTGTCTAACCTGAACCACCATTTATCATCTAAGGTGCCTATTGAATTCTTGTGATGAGTTTATGCAAGGATATATTTGGGTAATAGTATGCTTTGGAGAGGACCCACTTGCATAACTTTTGGTTACCTTCAGTATAAACTCCATAACTCTAGGCCTTCATTTGTTTTTGATACACTTGATAGTCTACATCATCTAGTTGTGTACCAATTTTGCTTAAGAAACATCACATATTTTCTAATTCCATGTGCTTAAAATACTCCAATCCCTCACTTGGAACTTTAAACAATGTTATTTCCATGTTTTCACAACTTTTTAGCTTTCATTTAGCTCTTATTTAGACCCCAAACTCTGCCAAAATTCCTTAGAAATCAAAGTTGACAAACGTTGCAAATGGCTACATCAATGGAGCCTCATCAACGCAACATAACAATGATATAAATACATGTGACCCAGAGCTCATTTTTCATCAATTTCTTCAAATGCAAGAGTTTTTATAATTTTTTAGAGCCTAGAAAGCACCATGAGTTGTAATTTCCTAGCACCATTTTCATCCATTTTGGATCCTTGAGCTTTCAGAGATATGCTTTATGTTGTGAAGGCATCAAACATTGAAGTTTTGTCAAGAATTTTTGAGAAATTTTACTAACACCTCATAAATAAGATATTAAAATAATAAATAAAAAGTTAATACCAACAACCAACCTCTATTAAAATAAACTTAAAATAATAATAAAATATTATAATACATCATTGATAACTAAATAAGAACTTAATGATAAATATTTAACTTTCAATTGATAAACTTAAAACAATCAAATAGTGTAAGGTATTTGAATTAAGCAAGATTTTATTCAAATGACTAATCTTAGGTTATGTTTGTGTTCATAGATGGCACCAAAGTGAGGATTACAAGCAAGAGGACAATAACAACTCTAGGAAAAATGACCTTACTGAGGAAGGGAACAACCATAGAAATAGCAACAAGCTCAAGAATAAGATACCAAAGTGATCCATGCTACTAGATCTTTGAAATAGGTGCCTAAGGTAGAATCAGTCGACTAAATTTTGATGGTAGAGATAGAATAGTCCAGGTAGTAAGAGGTCCCCAAATCACAACCTAACTTAGAGGTCACACTCACAGAGGCTTGCTTGAAGTAGGTTTGTAGCAAAGAAGTTCAAAGCTACATTCTTTAGGAGTTAAAATTTGGACATTTTCTAGAGCTAATACTATAAGAGTTCAAAACATAGTTGCAAGGGACTTCTCTATGATCCATTCTCTTCACTAGTAGGAAAAGGTACATGGGAGAGACTTACCTTTTCTAAAACAACTAATAGGAAGATAAAATCATAAAAATCAAGGATAATACCATCTCCTATATGGTTGAGGCAATTGCAAAGACTCTTGGATTGCCAAACATAGAAGCAAAGCTAGAAAAAATATCAAAACAGGAAAACCCTAAGGCTAAGAAAAAATGGGTCTGGTAAGGCTATAAAGTGAACTGTAAGGATTAAGGTTTTCTTATAAAAGTGGAGCAAGCCTATTTCAAGATCACAGGTTATCACTCCAATTCCATAGTGAGGCTAAGAAAAATAACTATCTTCTCCATCGAGGCATCTATGGCTCTATGAAGGAGATTCTAGGTAAACCTACTCCAACTCATTTTCCTTGAGATTGAGAAATATTTTAAGGAAAATAAAAAGGGTAGGAAAGCACTTCCCTTTCCCTACCTCATCAAATGAATCTACAAAATAGGAGGGATTGCCCACTACTCCAATGATTTGGCCTATAGATCTTATGCTGCATCATGTTAGGAGATGATGAAGGACAAAGCACCTACCAAGCTTTTAAGAGGAAGAGATTCCACTACCACCACTACCTATAACATCAAATATTATACCTAAAATTCTAGCAACTACTTAATTCCTAAGGAAACTTAGGAAATAATAATTATAACAATAAGCCTCTAGAGATGGTGGTGAATCCTCTATGTACCAATTGGTCATTAACCACTTAAATAAGGTTACTATGGGATGAAATAGCCCCACTATTCTCTTCATAAAGAAACTAGGCTCCTTTTTGCTCTTAAGACAAGCATTTCACAAAATCTTCAAGAATACAGCAACCTTCTCTATGATTCTAGAAGAAGGAGAAGAAGCATTAGTCCTAGTCATGCCACATAAGGGCTAGGAGACTATAGCAAAAGTGGTAGCAAATAAGACTAGGAAAGCATTAAATACTCTTATAGCATCTATTCCTGATGTTGTAGGCATGGAAAATGTTCAAACATCTATAGGATTTAGAAGTAAGAAAATGAATGTAATCTAGCATGAGAAAGTGTTGGAGTGATTGGTTGGCACAAGATAACACATTCTAGAGATCCTTGATCTTCCAAAAATATTTCAATAATCTAGTCATAGCTGCTTGAGATAAGAGACAAGCTATTGACTACAAATGCATAACTCAAGGAGGCCACCATTAGAAAATGATGGTTGGCTGCTAACATTGTGAAACTCAAAGCCCATTTATTAGATTCCATCATTCTCAAGTGACAACTTATAAAGGATGAAGATTTTTAATAACTTTAACAAAGATTTGAAGAGGCTGAGAATGCAAAAGAAATGGTGACCCTTGATGCATCACTATTGAAAGTAATGATAAATTCTTCCAACCATAAGCTTCAAATAGTTTGTAAAGAAAATCTTGTGCTAACCCAAGCAAATCATTGCCTATATAATGTTGACCAAAAAGAGGATCAAATGGTAAAATACATTTACCAGTAGTAAGGATAGCTTGTCAATGTGAACCTAAATGTAAGAATATTGGCTATAGAAAACAAAAATCTCTCAATGGAGAAAGTTTGTGCTCTTCAACAAAATACTGCAATTGAGATTGCCACCTAAAAGAATGAGATCCTAAAGTATAAAAGAGTTAAGAACCACTATATGAACTAGGTCAAAATGCTCAAAGAAACAAATGAGAAAGAAATCAACTTACTAAGGAAAAAATGAACAAATCCCTACAACAAATCCAACAAAGAGGCCATGTATAGCAACCTATCTTTAATGTTCTTAGTGCTTATAACTAAGCTAAGATTTTCCTAAAGGAGTTGCAAATTGAAGAGATGACACAATACATGAAACTAGATGACCTCTGGTACATAAACTTCATGAAACACCACAAAATTTTACATGTTATAACCAATCTTCATCATGTAGCTTTCACCCCATGAAACCTAAGATAAAATTTCATTGTAAATGTGAAAATTATAACCCGCAATGGGAAATTTCACATACTTTATACTTTTGAGAATGAAAAATGCCTCATAAGTGGGCAAAGCCTCATTGCCCAAGTGAAAAAAGTTACCTAGTGTTTATATTTGGGCTTGGGGGGTCAAATGCCTTTTGGAATGCCAAAAGGGAAATTTCATGGGTTTTATGGGGATATGCATTTTTCTATGCTGGAAACACTTGCAGGGGGTAGATCTCACCTACCCCTAGCATGGAAGGATGGAGAGTTTAAAAACTTTTCCCTAGCTTAGAAACTTTTTCCCCTTAGCCTAGAAAGTTCCCCCCACACACCTCGCCCCCTCCCTCAAACCCCTCACCCCAACCTACCCACTAATGTGAAAATTCCCCCTAGAAACTTCCCCACGCACATGGAAAAACCTCCCTCCCCCCCCCAATGTGAAAGTTTCCCACTATCCTAGAAACTTTTCCCCTAGCCTGGAAAGCTTCCCCCTAACCTAGAAAGTTTCCTCCTAGCTTAGAAACCTCACCGCCTTGCACCCCCTCTCATGCCCACCTAGCGTGGAAGCCACAAGGAATAAAATTCATCAATTCATACACTTCAACATTGATCAACCACTTTGACAAGCATGGTGGAGAGCTCAACATGGAAGATTCATCTCCAGCGTGGAAGGTGTGCCCCACTTACTATTTATAATAAATGAAATGGCCATGGGTGAAATCACTTACTATGTATAGCAACCCTCCAAATTTGGGCACCCATATCACCTAAATTTGCAGAAAATTTTCAGCCATTCTTTAGCCAAATTTGTAGTCATTTCATAGCCAATTTGTAGCCAACTCATGGCCAATTTGTAGCACATTCATGGCCCAAAGATCCTATAAAAGCCAAACTCAAACACCATTGAAGGGTTCAGCAACTTTTGGCATACAAGCAATTTTGGTTCCAACAAAATTTCTCACAGTTGAGAAATTTTTGGGTATTATCAAGCAATTTGCATACACAGAGTTCCACCCTGAAAATGCTCAAGAGCTCTTACAAGTTTCCATACTTGCATTCTCTAAAATCCCAACGTGGAAGCTTTGTAGCTTTGAGTGACAAATCCAAGGTTGTAATAGTGAAGGAAGGTTTGTTAACATCAAGAGTGGCTTAGCACTTAGATTGTGGAGCTTATCACATCAGCTTCAATGGGCTTTGAACTCTAGCTTAAGTGAACCTACCCTCTTTTTTACACATCCAGGCACCATTTGTACACATTTCTCTAACTTATTCTTTATTCTTTCTTAATAAAGTTTTGAGTTTTGAGTTTTGTGTTCAAGAAAATTAAATATATTATCTATGCATTATTCATATCTATTTATATTAATACATTTAGCATCTCCTAAGTCCCTAGTTGATCTGCCAAATTGAATAGGGCACCTCAAATCCCATTTTTATCTCAAAGGCCCTAGGAATTCAGGATTGGGGAACTGCTTGCACTTAGTTTTCATTCCAGCAATCGAGGTTTTCATTCACAACACTTGGTAACGATGACAATAGGAAGACAAAGAATAGAATTAGAGATGCAAGTGACTAGCTCATACCTTCTCTATGAAAAAAAGTTCAAAATCCATAAAGAGAAAAAATAAAAATTTGAAGGTGGCTAACGTGGGGCTTAAAATTCCCAAGAGAAAATTCATAAATCAAAGATCAGTTGCAAAGAACCTGATCAAAAGAATGAATTACTATTGGGAGCTATGGAATCTTGCTTATATGTTTAACTTTGAACATAAAAAATTTGCATCTTAGTTTGTTAATATGAAAGAAATGTTTTCAATGTTTCCTTACCCATGGGATATACCAACACCAGCTCATCTAGGTGAAGCCACCTAGACCATCCATCACCCACGTGTCAAAGAGGAAAATTTTTAGGTACTTCTAGATGTCTTCTAGTTTTCAACAATAGTAGAGTAGCCCAAACCTCTAGCAAAAAAAGGACGTGATGAAGGATCATCTATACCACAAGAGCCTCCACATCTAGTCATAGTATCAATGTCTCATCTTGTTTCACTCCATTTATTAGTACCTACAAATTTTATCAAATTGTCCAAATTCTTTCTACCTCACATAATTTTTTGTATCCATGTTAATTATATGTAAAAATTACCCTCAATAGTTGTTTATTTTTTGAAGTTAGTTACTCAGTTCTATACTCCCCCAAATTTTCTAAGAAACCTAGTCCCATTTCTATTCAGTCGATGTTGAGTTTTTAGTCAGTCATGGTGCTATGATGAAGTCTCAATAAGTCAGCTACATTGATGCATGCCTATTGATGTAGCCTTAGTGATGCATCCCCATTGATGCATCCTTGCATGCATTGGTGCATATGCATCAACTCTGATCCTCCCTAAGCCTACATAAATGAGCACACCATAGACATTTATGACACCTTTGATCATTCCTCAATAAAGCTCTTGTAGTTTCCTTCTATAAAACTTAGCAAAAGTTTTCTCTAAGTGCCTAAAGCATGGATTGAATTGATTGTACAAAGTTTTATTTGAGTGTAAGATGTACTTGGACACTTTTGCATGATAGAAATAAAATCAAGATTTCTTCTCTCCATTGTAGGACTTCAATTATTATTTACTTTACTTATAAGCATTGTACTCTACATGCACTCTACTTTTTTATAGTTAAGCATTTGATATTTTATTCCATAGTAACATGAGTATGACCACTTCGAGCATAACATACTAATGCTTGGTAATTCCAGTAGTAAATACTTGGTAACCCAGTGGTGTTAGTATAAGTTCAATATGTGTACAAAAGGTGAGAATAGATGCTCTATGTTTAGGATAATTTAGTTTACCTCTAGTTCCATTAATTAGCTAAAGTTTAGTATTTTAATTACTTTATTGTTTAATACTTTTTAAAATAAAAAATAATAATATCATAAAAACAAATACCTTACACCTCAATCACACTTAGCCATATGAACAAAATTAATACAATTGATGATTAGGAGATAATGGCTAGTAACCTCATGTTTGACTATCTAAGATAAAGGCCACTTGTGAGCGCACAAACACCCTTGTGATTCATATGATTGGGCATAGGGATTACTCTCTACTTATCAAGTAGCCTTTGAAGCATCGATAGGACATGATCTATTACATATAATAAGGTAGATGTGACCCATTACTACCACACCTATAAGGCATCTCTCTTATAAAAGATGATTATCTTAACTACTATGCTACAAATCTAGGTATTTTATAGTAAGTTATCTAAAATCAAGTTTATTTTTCTTCAACTTTCATTAATTGAATTATACATTGAAAATCATTTTTGTGCATAGGAAGTTGCAAATACTAAAATTTATTTAAAATGGTATCTAAATCATATGTTTATGATTCAAATGACACACTTAAGAGGTAGACATTTAAAAATTTTGGATTTCTTAATAAGATATTACAAATAAAAATTTTCATAGTAAGCTTTCATATATAATAAAATAATATTTCCACAGGATTCTTAAACCCATATAACTAAATCTCAAAAATAAGAAGCGCATGATACAAAACCTACAAGTATTAATTATGATTGGGATCTAAGATCTTTCCATTACAAGTTAACAAGATATGATAAAATTTTAGTTTCAATAGATGCTCCTACTTTTTTCCTAAGCTTAATTTTTTACTTGATGAAATTGAACAACAACTTTTATATGAAGCTTCATGATTTTATAAATGTGAGCTATATTAAATCCAATGAATTTTTGGTCATAATGACCATGCTTTAGATCAAGCTAATATCTTTTAGCTCAATCTATGTTCACCAAAGTAGAAAAATATTAAAAGTAAATCATTTATGCTATTTCAAAAAAGCTTTGAGAATGGATAAATTTATTTTTGAATTCTATAGTAATATTCTCATACCATAAAAAAGAAATTCCCTTACTAGAGTCTTACATGGATGATTCTCCTACAACAAAAGAATGCAATGGATATTATAGATTTCAAGTTCTTAACCTTATGTAATTCATAAGTTCCATCAATTAAAGGTTCAATGCTCATCTAGAGTAGGGTTACTTCAATTTGCTTTAACACTTCAATCACATTGAATCCCAAAATAAAAATATGTAAAAGATAATTCAATTGCTAGAAAATTCAAAAAAAAGCTTAAAAACTAGCTATCTTTAATTAAATCAAGAAGATTACAATTATAACATAATCATAACCTGAATGAGTTTCAATCCTAACACACTCAACACTATTGCAAAGCATGAGATTTGATAATCACATAATGATTGACCTCAAGCCAATCCAAATCTCTCCATATAGATATTTGAGATTAAAAACACATACATGAAGATATAACCAAGATCACACACACTTTACTGTAGAGATGTAAACCCTATCCTACAATCTCTGTATTCCAACTCTTTCTTTTTCTTCCTCTCTTCATTTATGCTCAACAAGCAACCCAACCTCTTTATTTATTTTCAACATAAAGCTAAAAATAACTTATCTTTTTGTTAGACATCTCCTAGGCACTTGGAACATTTTTGTGCTTTTTTTCCTTGTTTTTCTATAGCTCATAAAAAAAACATCTCTCTAGCTTTCCAAACCAACAAACTGACAACCTATAGAGATGAAAAAGGGCTTAGAATAGATGTCCCTACACCAACTCTCCCACCTGTGAATAAGAAAGTAGGGTTCAAAATTCGGCCTCATGGACTGATACAACATCATTAGCAATTTGATTATTCCAATGGATTAAGTACTCATTTCTCCTCCTTCCATGAGTGTTGGAAGCTTCTCTCTTCTTGAGCAAAGTTATCTGCCTCTCCTATGCAAGCTTGGACTTATCAATAGCCTCCTTCAAGTCATCAAGGTTGTCCTATAAGACTTCATCATCCATCAATCCATGCTAATGTATAAGATATGTAACATTAAATATAAAATACATACCCACATCATTTAGTAAGTCAATTTCAAAATTATTATTATTAATTTTGATCTTTATTCTAAAAGGACCTATCTTCTTAGCTTTCAACTTTAAGAAGTTAATACCTCTAAATCTCTTCTTCTTCAAATATGCCAAAACAAAATCACCAACATCAAATTTAAAATTTCTCTAATTCTCATTCCTCTATAGGACTCCTATTTTTTTTTTAGGTTGAGCTTGATGCCCTCTAGGGATTTTCAATGAAAAATCAAAGCATTTTGAGACCAAAATCAAAATCATTTTTTGAAGTTAATTACCTACCTACCCATCTACACCTACCCTGCTAATGACTGGCAAGGTACCCCTACACTCAACCACATGAATACGAGTGTGCACACGCGATCTAGTTGAACTCCAAGGACTAAGTGCTTACGTGCCTTATGGAATACTTAAGGTTGATCAATCATTGTCTTCCCAGACTTACTTGTATTGTCACAGTTTTATGGTTAAGTAAGTCTAAGGTATATGATTTTTATGTCTTTTATCCTTTTATCACCTATGCTAAGAGAGAAAATGGTGAAGAGACTAAGTAACTAACTTCACTAACTAAGCTTTAATCGTCCTAGCATTAGTATCTATTCCCACTTGTTGTTCACACCCTGAACCAATGCAACGCTACTGGGATTACCAAATGCTATTCGTTACTAGGATTACCAAGCGTAACGCACGTGCTCGAATGCTGCAAGGTTTATCCAAAAGTTCATCTTTATTGTCGTACACAATTGTGTGCTCAGGTACAGAATTGCTCAAATAAAGATCCGTTCACTTTGGGACTCCTACTGCGAGCATATGGAAATTATTCTAACTCTAGAATGGTAAAATGACAAGAGTTTGGCTAAGGTCTAGATCTAGATGGAGAAATAAGGGAGAGCTGCCTCTTATTTATATAACTGGCGAAGGGTTGCGATATCATGTACGCGATATCGTGTCCCATCACCTGCATTCTAGTTTGAAGTGCCAATTAGAAGGGGAATGCCCACTCATACAAATACATCATCATCATGAGACATACCCAACCCACCATCATACTAATTGATAAAATGCTACCCATTTATCCTTCTTCTCAAGATTAGCCATTACTTGAGTATGAAGATCCTTCATCTCTTACACAAAATCAGCACTCAATTAAGCTTCTTCATCAAAGCTCCTTACATCATTCACCATCTATGAACTGAACCTATAGTTAACCTCAAATGGGCTTTTTCAAATAACAACATGAAAAGCATTATTATAAGAAAATTCAACATGACACAAAAATTTTTTCCACCTATTGGGTTGTCCTTCATACAAACAGCTCAAAATATTTAGCAAAGATATATTGACATTGATTTTCCCATATGATTATGGATGATATCCACTAGAAAAATTTATCTTTATTCCTAAACTTTTTAAAAGGTACCTCCAAAAATGAATAATGAATTTAGACTCTCTATCACTAATAATATTCAAAGGAATCTCATGTAACTTCATAGCATGTTAGAAAAAATAAATTTGCAACATGAGATGCATCACTCACCTTCTTGCATGGAATCAAAAGTGTCATCTTGGAGAATTTCTCCACCATCACAAAAATATCACCATTTTCACTTTTGGTCTTTGAAATCCCACTCAAAAAATCCATTGACATACATTCCCATGGACCCTTGGGAATTGACAAAGGAATATAGTATCCCTCAACACCATTACCTCCCTTGAATTTCTAACATGTCAAATACTCCTTCATAAATTTGGATATTTTAAAGTCCATTCCAAGCCAAAAATAATGCCTACCCACAAGCTCCACTATTTTATCTCTACCCATGTGACCTACTATGTTGCCATAATGCTTTTCAACCAAAATGTTTCTCCTAAAATCATAATCGTAAACATACATTTTTTCATTCTTAAATAATAGTTTATTTTGAATATGATAATCCCTCCATTAGTCTCTCCTACTCAACAATGATTCCTTGAGGACTTCCATATGAGGTATGTTAAAATTCATCACATGCATCTAAGACAATGCATCTACTATCACATTAGCTTTCCCACTTTTATAGTTGAGTACAAAATTAAAGTCTTTTAATTGTGTCATCCACTTCATATATGTGACATTCAACTTCTTTTGGGAATTAATAAATTGAAGCTCTTTATGATCTTTCTTCAAAGTAAACTCTTTAGACAATAAGTAATGCATCCAATGTTTGATTGGTTAAACAATAGTGTACAATTCCTTCTCATATATGGTGTACTTTTTCCTTAACTTATTCAACTTCTCTAAAAAGAAAGCAATAGGTCTAACTTCTTGTAAAAGCACATGTCCAATGAACAGTCCCACTTTCATTCACCTCCACTTCAAAAAGCTTCTAGAAACCTAGTATTGCAAGTACTAGCTCACTAGTTATTTTTCCCTTCAATAATACAAAGCTCCTTTAGGTCTAATCACATCACATGAAATCTTGATTCTTCTAAAGCAATGTAAATATAGGTCATGAAATACCACTAAAATATTTGATGAACTACCTATAAAAACCTACTAAACCATGAAATGATCTTATCTTTCCAACATTTTAAGGAGTTGGTCAATCTCTAATAACCTTCACCTTAGTAGCTTCCATTCTAATTTGATTTTTAAAAATCACATATTCCAAATATGTGATCTCTCTCTTGAATAAATAACTCTTCTTCATATTGATCACTAAATGTGCCTCCTCCAACTTAAGATACAATCACCACAAGTTATCTACGTACTTTTTCTAAATTGAGCTATACACCAAAATATCATCAAAGAAGACAATACAACACTTGTCAGTCAAATCTTTAAGAACATCAAATAACAACCTCATGAATGTAACCAAAGCATTTGTAAGTCTAAATGGTATCACCAACCACTTAAAAAATCCATCTTGAGTCTTAAAAGTTATCATCCATTCATCAGTAGGTCTAATCTAAATTTACTAATAACCACTCTTCAAATTAATTTTACTGAAGATCATTACATTGTTAAGGACATCAAGGAAATCATCCATCCTTGGAATAGAAAACCTATACCTCACTATTATCCAATTTAAAGCCTTTGATTCAATGCATATTCTTCATTCATCACTATCCTTCTTTGGCACAAGCACTACTAGAACTACATAAGGAGAAATTGAGTCTCTCATAAAGCCATTCACAAGTAACCCTTATACTTGTCATTAAAATTTAGCCTCTAATTTTGTGCCATTTGGTATGCCATTTTATTTGGAATGGTTGTACCAAGAATGAAATTAATTTGGTGTTGGACATCCCACATTGATAATAATCCATTCAATTCCCCTTTAAACACCTTGAAAAATTTCTCCTTTAAGCCTACCACATATGTTAAAAGATCTACTTGCATTCTATCATGGTTAGAAGAAATAGTTAAGACAACCACAAAACCAAAACTAGCTTCATCATGTTTCTTAATGAAATTTCTCTTCCTAAGAAGAATTAATGAAGTATTAAGTAAGCCTTGCTATCTCACTTATTCAATTATCAAAGAAATCAACTCATAGATTTCATTAGATGTTGCTACACTCCACACATTTCTTGTTCCATCAAAATAAACACTATTATCACAATTCCAATAATATTCAGTAACTACCTTGGAAGACATAATATTCTCTTGGGATTGCACATTAATAAAAACATAAAGTCATTCCCCACTTAAAAAAAACATCTAACCCCAATCTAAAATAAAAATTTCCTTACAAGATGATATCCTCTATTCATATTTCCAATAAATATACAAGAAGTTAATTTACAAACTTCTTTTAATTTTGGGAGAATTAGGATTGCCTTTCTAAATATCTTCATCTAATATCTCCTTGGCCTTCATGGTTTGTGCATCCTTTCCCTTAGCTATCTTGTGGAGTGAAAATTTCCATTAATTTTGTTCCAACTCTCCACATTTAAATCACTAAATCTTGGATGAGTTGCTACCTTGAGCCTAGCTTCTTTTGCCTTGATCCTTCTAGGTTTTGTCTTTTTCATTTTCCTTATCATGGTTTCCCTCCTCATCTTCAAATTTAGACTTGAATCCTTTTTCAGATTTGGATCCCTTATTTTTTTCTTTTGAATCTTGTTTACTCTTATTCCCAAATCCATGAGTTTGAGGCATTAAGGGTTTGAGGCTCACAGAATAATAACTTTTGTCACTAAGCCATTTTAAGATCTCCTTAAAAGATTAAAGTCTATTCGTAATCCTCATAATTTACCTTATCATGATGCAATAGATCAAAAAATCCAATGAAAAATTCTTTAACATGTTTATCTCCCTATCTAAAGAACTTTTACTTAATGATTATCTCTTGTCTCTATCAAGATTGCTCAAATTTCCATTTCAACTTGTATTTCATGAATGACCAATCCCTGATAGGTTAATCATTTTGCCTCTTATAACTTTGGAATTATTTTTTCTACCAAGTTAAGGGCATACCTTCTAATCTAGATTATTGATTTGGTACTTATTCCAACTCAAAAAGATTTTCAAGCATCTTTAACCAACTTGCAAAATCATTGGTGCCATCTACACCATTGAAAATTTTCAACATCACATATGGAAGTCTTGCAGCATTTCTCAATGCTCTTGCTAATCTTTCTTCATATTCATCATCAAGCTTGCCATAAGAATAAGTCTATGTTGAAGATGTAACTTTTGGATCTCTAGCATGAGAATCTAGATTCTCTTCCCTTGGAATCCTATGCTGATTGATTCTCATACTCCAATAGCTAGAAGTTTCTTCCTCCTCCTTGAATCTCCTTCCACTAGGATAAGAAACTTCTTCATTGTCATTAGAGCGAGATTATGCATCATTAATGCATTGCTAAATATGAATGGAACCTGCATTCTAATCTACCTTGACATTGGTCTCATCTAATAAATTAGTCATCAACTAAAAGGCAAATTAAATGCTTTACATGTCTTAATTTAAAGCTTGAATGGTTTTCTTCTTAGGGGCTATTTAAAATAGACAAAAATATACACAACTAAATTCCAACAACAACAAACCTTATGGCCCTAATACCAATTGCTAAAATAGGATCACTCTAATTTTCTTTAACTCTATAATCATATCGAATCCATAAACAATAAAACACAAAATATAATTCAATTGATTAAAAATACAAAAAAAAGTTAGCTATCTCTAATTAAATAGATAATATTATAATTATAATAGAATCACAACCTGAATCATATGAAATCCTTACACATTCCATACTCTTGTAGAACATAAGGCTCTATAATCGCACAATGATTGATCTTAATGCAAGGCTCAATCAATCCAAACCTCTCTACATAGATTTGAGATCAGATGCACATATAGGGAGTTATAGCCAAGATCACACATACTTGATCCTAGAGACACACATCCTATCATGCAATCTTAATATTTCAATGTTCTTTTCTTTTATTTGTTTCATCTATGCTCAACAAGCAACCCAACCTCTATATTCATCCAAGCATAGAGCTAAAAACATCTTCTGTTTTGGTTAGATTTATACTAAGTACTTGGGACATCTTTGTATTTTTCTTATTTTTTTACCTCGTAGCAAAGACATCTCTCCAACTTCCCAAACCTACAAATAAACCACCTGTAGGGATGAAAAATGGCTTAGAATATGTGTCCCTACACCATCATCCAACATTAGAAGGATCCTAATAGAATTGATGAATGAGTTAAAGCATAATCTTTTTTTGAGTTTTTATCTTTAAGCTTAAACCTAGGTCATACAAATTAAGAAATAACTAGCTTACCATTACTCCAAATGATAGCTCCTAAGCTCATGTACCTTATTATACAAACTCTTATTTCAAAATCTTGGAATTTTAGCTCTAGAAGATTATGTCTAAGTTGATTATAGAAGATCGAGTAGGATTTGTAATGGGAAAACATATTTTAGATTAGGTTTTTTACTACCAAAAATGCTTCGCTTAATGCATTATTCAAAAAAAGGAAAATTTGGCATTCAAGCTTGACATCAGCAAAGCTTATGGTACTCTTAGATGATAGACGAAAGCATTGTTGAAGAGTTTTTTTTCTTTTATTCTCATTGAATTAGATAGCTCCATTGTTGCTTTGATGGCCCTCCATTTCCATCCTCTTTAATACTTTAAAGATGGATTTCTCTCATCCCTTAAATGACTTATAATAAAGGGATCATATCTCTTATTTCATTTTCATTTAGCTATGAAAAGCCTTGACTCTTTTTTACATCATTTTATCTTTATTATAGAAATGAAAGATATTCAACTAGCTTTAAGTTTTCCATTCTTTATACATTTTAGTTTGAAAACAAAACATTTTTATTCTTGAATGAAGAGCTAGTTTATGTTCACAAACTTTGTGTAGTTATTTTACAATTTTTAAAATCTTCAACCTTCGAAATAAATTTGGCTAAGAGAAAACTTTCTAATTTTGGAATGGACCATCATGCAATTTACTTAAAAGTGCATATCTTTATTCATAGAATAAAAACATCTATGTAAAATGATATGTGTATTCAATTATTTATAGTGCTTAACATATTGTCCCTATTAGGATTTCTATCAAAATCATAATCATATTTCTATAGGTTTTACATTGTGATGTCATCAGTTTTATATATGAATGAATTTGTATTGTTTCATTTCTTGGAACTTTCATCTTTCATTCAACTAATGAACTCCTCATTCTTACATGGATTTTATTAGTGTTGTATCCTCCATAAAATCTTATGTAATTTCTTCTTTATTGGTTTTCCTAATTTAAATTTCATATTCTTTTCTTAACTCATTTGTTCCTCCATTTAAGGAATCTCTTATGCTCACATAACTCATTTCATATTTCACACAGATAGGCTTCAATTTCTCTATTTTACTCATGGTCTAATTTCCATCATCTAAATTCTTGATTGGAAGATGTTTCCATTTCATTGATTGGTTGATTATTATTCCCAAATGGACTTGATTCATATTCTTTCTCCTAAAGTTTTCTACTTTCTTTTGGACTTGATTCATATGTGTCAAATTGTAACTTTTCTATGTACGCATTGTTTCTTCCATGTGACTTCTTTTGATACACTTTGCCATCTCTTTTAGACATATGAGCATTATGCTTCTTACAAGCTCCTACTACTCCTATGTAGCTCAAGTTTCATCTCCATACGGTTTTGGTTGTGTTATACTATATCTTATGCACATGTCATAATCATAGGTGACTTTTCACTTCCATGACCTAGATCTAATCCTTCTTCTTTATACTTGAAATATCATCCTCTAGCACATATATGGTTTCTACTCCATGGTACATGATGTGAATGTTATATTTCCAATGCTTTTCATGGGTTGTTCATTCCTTTCAAGTGGTTTTTTCTTCCCATGTTTATTTTTAAATTTTCAACCTTGACAATATGTGATCACTATGCTCCATGTTATATATGTTGTATCTTGAATTTCTTGGTTTTTCAAAACCCTAAAAATGGAGAATTTATCAATATGTTTCATGAGATTATGCAAGCCTAAGGAAGCTAAGTTTGAGACATCAAGGAGACCAAGAAATGAGCAAGAATCAACAATCAAAATGCTAAGAACATGCAAGGATTTGGAGAAGGTATCAAGAATAAGAGACATTCCAACTTCAAGAGAAGACATTTTATAGACTATCAAGATGCCTTTTTCTAACAGAAGATATCTCTACTCAGCAGACCTAATCTCATACAAGACATCTCTCATAAATAAGAGATGTCTCCTCCAAAGATAAAACATCTTGTTCCAAGATAAGATATCTTACCATTGAGGGAGATGTCTCATCTCTACATAAGACATCTTGTACCCAAACAAGACATCTTCCTTCCAAATTTTCAAAATCATCAAGATGTCTCTAACCACGAGCAAGATGTCTCATATGGTCATTTCTAGCCATTGTAGGGATTCTAACAGGTAAATGAAGGGAAACAAATCTATAAAGGGAGGAAATACCCAAGAGGAAAGAGCAAGCCTTGAATAAGCATTATGCATACCTCAGCAAATTCAATATCCTCTATTCTCTATCTTTTATTGTAATTTGTATTAAGCTTCAAAGTAAGGAATTTGAAGTGTTAGTTCAATTCTTCCTTGATTTTCTTCTTTTTATTTAAAAGCCCTCTAGGGTTGGATGAGCTTCTTGAGGAACAGCATCCTTTATAAATCTTAATAGCTTGTTAGAAGCCTAATGTGTTGGATGTACTTCTTGAGAAAAAAAATCTCTTTCTTAGCTAGAAAGCTTATCTTGTAAAGGTTGTGTTACCCTTAAAATCGTACTTTTAAATGAACAAAATCTAGAGGAGTGTAAAAATTCCACCCTTCAAGTGTGAGTGTATCCAAGTTGGGGAATCGTGTAAATTACCTATGCAAAAACTGGGTATTTTTCACATGAACTTATTCACCTTCCTCTAAGTTCTCAATCTTTAAGTGGTATTAAAGCACTAACACTCCTCGTGTAAGTGTAGTAACTCAAGAGCGAATTATGGAGGGATCATCCTACAACAAGCTACCAATCTTCAATGGAATCAACTATGCATACTGAAAAGCATGAATGGAAGGATTCTTTAAATATATGGAGTTTGAATTCTGACAATCTATCTTGGAAGGTTACTCTTATCTAGTCTCAATTGACAAGACAAGCTTAGGAGAAACTATCATCACTTCCAAGCCAAGAGGTGAGTGGTTGATATGATAAGAGCAAGTTTATGTTTAATTTAGCTCTTAGTAAACCTAAGTTCAATAGAATAGTTGGGTGCAAAATTTCCAAAGAGATTTGGGAAATATTAGAAGCTACTTATGAGGGAAACTCTATAGTAAAATAATCCAAACACTTAGTTTTGCAAAGTGAACATGACAAGCTCAAAATGTAGAAGGGTAAAGAATCAAGGATTACTTTTCTAGAGCTACTAATATAGTAGTAGCCATTAGAGGAACTAGGAAGGTTCTACTTAAAAGTAAAGTTATCATCAAAATGATAAGAACATTGTAGCCTCAATTTAGACCTAAAATTACTACCTTGTAATAAATTAGGGATTTTCCTGTCTTAAAGTTTGAAGAAGTACAAAGTGCACTTGTAGCATATGAGATGAACCTCATAAGTGAAGGTGTCATCAAGGAGAAGCCTATAGCCCTTAAAAACTCCACAAAAGAGAAAGAGTCATCTTATTCTGAAGAAAATAGTAATGATGAATTGTCTCTTTTGTCAAGAAGAGTAAAAATGCTTCTAGCATGAAAATGGAAGAACTTTAATCAATCAAGCAATAAAGATAAGGAAAAATGTAAAACTTTGAAAAATTCAAATTTTGATGTATCTTCTATAAAATTTTTGATGTGTGATGGAAAAGGTCATGTGGCCTCCAAATGTTCTAGTGCAAATAGGTTGTAAGAAAAGAAGCACATCAAAGAAGAAAAGAAAAAAAAAATCTTTACTCTAGCTAGGGTGACGAATATAGCAAAGAAGAAACCAATGATAATTCATCAAGTTCACAATTTCTTTGCATGGCTCTTGCACATGAAGCTCTCATGATTAACCATATTAATGACATAGAAGAAGTTAAAGGTATGATTGAAGAAAGATATGATTTGCTTTACAAAGAGATAGTTTCCTTTTAAAATTTGTGTATCAAAATGAAAAAGAATTTGCATACTAAAGAAATTGAATTAGAACAAATTAATGGAAAATGCATTAATCTTGAAAATAAAAACTTGGACCTAAGGGTTGAGGTACAAAAGTTAATCCTTTCTCATGAGCAGATTAACAAGGAACTTAGAGATCGAAAGCTCAAAAATGAAAAATTTACAAAAGGGAAGAAGACCTTCCTGGGACAAAGAAGAGACCCAAATAACAAAAAGCACTAAGAAAAAACTCCTATGCTAAATCATCTACAAGTATCTCACCAAAATGGAGTTATACACCTGGTGTTGAACATCTAGCCTGATTAAGAAATTCAATCTATTATTAGTGTGGAAGGTATGGACATGTTTAATCACATCATCATTTAAGGGTAAAACATCATAACAAGACTACCTAGTTTCAACAAAAGAAGCCAAGAAAGGATGTTTTGCAGATCAAAAAGACTTGGAAATCCAAGGAAAAGAAACATGAAAAATGAATGTCTATACAAGTTTCTCTTATCACCATTAAAAGAAGCACCTAGTACATTGATAGTCAATGTTCAAGACACATGACAGGAGACATGTTTCAATGTATACAAGTCTCATAATAACATTATGGTATAGTCATATTTGGAAATGATGCAAATGCATCAATTAAATCTATTAGCACTATTGGAGATAAGAATTAAAGTCATGTTAGAGAAGTATTTAGTGTTGAGGATCTTAGACAAAATTTCCTTAGTGTAAGCCAACTCTATGATTCAAATTTTGAAGTTATTTTTTCTAAAGATTCATGTAAATTAAAAGACTCTTATTCTAGAAACATCATTATAGAAGGTAATAGCAAAGAAAATGTTTACATGGCCATCTTAGGAAATACTACTAACTATGGTACCAAGTGTTTGATTAGCAATATCAATCATGTTCAAACATGGCATAGGAAATTAGATCACATGAACATAGACATAATAAGAACTTTTTCTTATAAAGACATGGTTCGAGAGCTACCCAAGATAAAGCACTTCACGATGAACAAATTCAATGCTTTCTAGAAATGTATACAACCAAGGGTAAGATATGGTAAGAAAAACTGAATCTCTACCTCATGTCCTTTAAATTTTCTTCATTTAGACTTGGTAGGACTTTCACAAACTCTTATCTTATGAAATAAAAGATACTATCTCACCATTATAGATGATTTTTCTCATTTCATATGAGTTTCCTTTTTAAATAATAAATATGAAGCATTTAAACATGTGAGAATTTGTAATCAGGTACAAAATAAGAAAGGCTATGTAGTCAAAATGATTAGAAGTGATAATGGAAGAGAATTTAAAAACACTAAATTTAAAGAATATTATCAATTGAATAGAATTCATCATTAGTTCTCTACCCCTAAAACTCCCTAATAAAATGGAGTCTCTAAACACAAAAATAGAGTTCTAAATGAAATGGGAAGAATCATCCAAAATGAAATGGAAGCTATCAACACTGCATGCTATGTCTCCAATAGAGTTTTGGTAAGAAAATTCACCTCAAAAACATCCTATGAGCTTTGGACTAGTAGAAAACCTTCAATAAGCTACTTTCATAATTTTTTGTGCTAAATGTTTTATTTTGAATGAAAAGGATTCTTTAAGAAAATCTGATCCTAAAGCTAATGAATGAATTTTCCTAGGATACTCTATAGTTACTAGAACATATAGAGTTTACAACAAAATAACTAACATTGTAGAGGAAACTATAAATGTAAAAATAGATGATAATGATGGTCTTTATATGCAAACTAATGATGAGAAAATTCCTATGCAAAAAAATCCTCAAATACCTCAAGTTCTATTAGATAAAGAACATGAAATACAAGATAAAAATGAGGATGATGTGTCAAATAAGAAACTAAAATAGAAGATCAAAGTAAAATGTCAAGATTAAGAAATTCACACTCTCTTAATGTTGTAGTTGGGCAGTTGAATAATGGAATTAAAACTAGGAGAAAAACAAGAGAGATGTGCACTTACACTACCTACATTTCAGAATTGAGCCCAAAAATTTTAGTGAAGCAAAAAATAATGAAGGGTGGTTCTTAGCTATGTAAGATGAGTTGAACCAATTTGTTAGAAATAATGTGTGGGAACTTCCTCCTAAACCCAACAACAAATAAATCATTGGAATAAAATGGGTGTTTAGGAATAAAATAGATGATAATGGGAACATAAAAAGCAAAGCTTGATTATTTGCTAAGAAGTTCAATCAACAAGAGGTTATTGATTTCGATGAAACTTTTGCTCCTATTGCTAGGCTAGAATCCATTAAACTCCTTCTAGTCTATGCCAACACTAAAGGAATCAAATTATATCAAATGGAATATTCAAGAGAAAGTTTTTGTTGAGAAAACTGAAGGATTTAAAGATCATATTCATCTTGACTATGTTCTTAAACTAAAGAAAGCTCTCTACAAGCTCAAACAAGCTCCTACAACATGGCATGAAAGACTCTCTTAACATCTCTTGAATAATGACTTTGAAAGAGGTGGAGCTAATGTGACTTTGTGTCTAAAACTAGTTGGTAAAGATTTACTTGTTGTACAAATATATGTTGATGATATTATTTTTGGTGCTACTAATGAAAAATTATGCAAAAAATTTTCAAAACTTATCCAGAAAGAATTTGAGATGAGCATGATGGGAGAACTCAACAACTTGCTTGGATTTAAAGTTACTCAAACAAAGGAAGGAATCTTTGTTTTCCAAACAAAGTATACCAAAATCTTGTTGCAAAGATTCAATCTAACTGAAGCCAAATTGAAGATAACACTAAGGACTACTAATCTAAAGCTTAGCAAAGATGAACAAGGTAAATCAATCGACCGCAAAGTCTATAGAGTTATGATAGGTAGCTTGCTTTATCTAACTACCAGTGAACTTGATATTGCTTTTAAGTGTTAGCATATGTACCAGATATCAAGCTAATCCTAAGGAATCACACTTGAAATCTATAAAGAGAATTTTCCACTATCTAAAAGGTACTACTAACTAGGAACTTTGGTATCCAAAGGACTCCACACTTAATCTTACTAGGTACTACAATGCAAATTAGATAGGATGCACAAATGATTGTAGAAGCACAAGTAGTAGCTATTCTAGGGAAAATTATTATCTCTTGAGCAACCAAGAAGCAAAATTCTACAGCTTTATCTACAACTAAAGAAAAATATATTTCAATAGAAATCTTCTATGCACAAATTCTTTTGATGAAAGAAACATCAAAGATATGGGTATCAAATCTTACAATACACCCATATTTTGTGACAATAATAGTGTTATCAACATAACCAAAAATCTTATTCCACATTCAAGAAAAAAAAATATTTAAATAAGACATCATTTTATTAGATAACATGCTCAACTTAGATGTGTTAAGCTAGAGTACATTGTGATAGAAGCTCAAATAGCAGATGCCTTCACCAAACCCTTTGATGAACAAAGACTCACATCATTATGTAGAGATATGGGGGTAGGACCATGTCTTGTCAAGTAAGTAAGGTTTTTTTCTTACTCTCATTTACCTTGATAGGATAGTTTAGGTAACCTAAAAATAATAAGAAAAAGGAGGAGACAGTACATATGTAGGGGGGTTTTCATGGATCCCCTAGGTGATGTCCAAAAAGGGATAAAAATTTTGTGTAACGTTGAGACATTAGTAATAGATTTGATGGTTAGCAGCTAAATAATTTTATACGCTAGAGACTACTTCTTGTGAATTGGCTATATCTTCCTTTAACATAGTTATTATCATATGACCATGCATTTTTCATGTTTATATGGATGTGTTTTTGTTATGGATATTATGCTTACATCAATTTTATGACTAATGACTAATGATGGCTTGTGTTTTAAACATATACAATGGTTATCTTCATGATGTTATAATATACAAACATACATGGTTATTTCAAGTGCTTACCCTACCGCAGCATACTAAGTTACTTATTGTTTAGTTTAACATAACATGAATTTGAATGGTTTAGAGATAGTAACTTGAGTAAATAAAGGTTCTGTGTGTTTTTGTCTTATCTCCAATAGTCTTATAAATCATTCCTAATAACCTATCCTCCTTTCCTCTCCTTGATGCAAATAGAGAATTTAATGTCTTATCTAAGCATGATTAATTTTTATGTTTATTATTACTTTTAATCTAATCCATTATTTAAGTTTTGAACATCACAAAAAAAGGGAAGATTGTTGACCTTTTTGGTGTGTCAAAACTTTGAATGAAGAATTTGTCAATATGTTTCATGAGACTATGCAGGCCTAAAGAACCTAAGCTTGGAACATCAAGGAGACTAAGAAATGAGCAAGCATTAACAATCAAAGTGCTAAAAAGATACAAAAATTTGGAGAAGATATCAAGGATAAGAAATGTCCCAACTTTCAGAGAAGATGTCATGCAAATTATTAAGACATCTCCTACTAACAAAAGATGTCTTTACTAAGAAGACCTAGTCTCAGACAAGATGTCTCCTAGAAATAGAAGACGTCTCCTCCGAGACATCTTACCATCCAAGAAGACTTTCCATCTCTACACAAGATGTTTTGCACCTAGACAAGATGTCTCTCTTGCAAGTTGTGAAAATCAGCAAGACGTCTCTGGCTAAGAGTAAGACATCTCTAGCCAAGAGCAAGACATCTCATATGGCTATTCCTATTGATTGGAGGGATTCCAATGAGTAAATGAAGGGAAATAAAGCTATAAAGGGAGGACATACCCAAGAGGAAAGATCAAGCCTTGGATAAGAAATTGAATAAGCATTGTTCCTACCTCAATGAATTCAAGATCCTCTATTTTCTATCTTCTATTGTAATTTGTATTAAGCTTCAAAGCGATGAATCTAATGTGTTAGTTCAACTCTCCATTGATTTTCTTCTTTTTTTTTGGAAGCCCTCTAGGGTTGGATGAGCTTCTTGAGGAAAGGAATCATTTGTAAATCTTGATAGATTGTTGGAACCCAGAGGGGTTGGATGTATTTCTTGAGAGAAAACATCCCTTACTAAGCTAGAGAGCTTACCTTGTAAAGGTTATGGTGTCCTTGAAACCGCATTTTTGAAGAAAAAAATTCTAGAGGTTTGTAAGGATTCTATCCTCCATGTGCATGAGGATTGATAACTTAGAAGGAGCATTAAATAAGTTTCCCAATTAAAACAACTAAGACAATTAAACAGAACACCAATTTTTACATGGTTCTCTAACTTGGGTACTTTCACACTCAGAGGGTAGCATCCTTACACACATCTAAACTTTATTCCTTAGAAAATGTAGTTTAGAAGACACCACAACCTTTACAAAATTTTTAGCTCCACATAGAGTGTTTTCTCATTGGACAAACACTAAACCCTGTAAGATCCCAACAAGCCTAAAAATGTGATTTCAAGAATCCCACAACCTTTGCAAAACATAAGCTCTACATCGAAGTGTTTCATCACTATGAACACACTCAACCCCTCAAGGTCTCAACAAGCTCAACAAAGATGCCTTTCCACAAGAAGCACATCAACCCTATAGGGTTACAAAGAAAGAAGAAAAATCGAGAGTGTAACTCAATTTACAAATTCCTTACAATGAAGCTCTCAATTCATACAACAAAATATAATTGATGAAAAACAAAGCCAATTCAATTTAGAGTAGATAAAGATAGACATTCAATGAAGAGTACTTGCACATTTCCCAAGAATTTCAATTTTTTATACCCTTTGTGTTTTCAAAAACTCCTCAAAATTTATGCGATGACTAGGAAATAGCTAATTAGGACGCCTCATTTAAGATTGAAACATCTATCTAAAAAATGCTTTAATTTTGGTGAGATGTCTATTTGGAAATTGAGATGTCTATCATGGGACATCTTAGCTGAGACATCTCAACAAAGATTGGGACATTTACTATCAATGTGGGACATCTACTATCAATGTGGAACATTTGCTATCAATGTGGGACATTTGCTATCAATTTGGAACGTTTGGCTTGCAAATCAACTTTGAACTCTAGATTATTTCTCTAAAATTTTGACATCTTGACAGACCTTGGAACATCTTCATTTGGCTTATAGACCTTGTTTGCATCATAGCTCTCATCTTGTCATCCTAGCTCTTGTTTTGTCATCCTACTCCAGCTCTTGTTCAATGATCCTATCAACTGTTCCTTCTTAGTACTACAATACTTTAAACATATTTCCACATTCTCTATTTTCTCTAAGGTTTTGACATACCAAAAAGTCAAAAATATTCTCATTTTTGGTAATGTCCAAAGCTTAATAAAATTGTTTAAAATAATTCATAATATCATATGATTAAGCAATTACAGGTACACATATTTATAAATATATATCTAGCTAAGGATGATACAACGATGAATAGCCATTAAACAGTATACATCCTTTAACGCTAAAATGTAATATGCTCATACCTATAAAGTACAGTAGATAACCATTCAACACAAAAAAAAACATAATTAAAGTTGTGAAAATGTGAATCTATAATATTGCTCTTTAGGATCAAAGGATGAGCATTGAAGATTACTTATCCCGTCTCTAAAATAATACGCCTTAAATAGCACATTACAATATTTTATGAATAACACATTCTTTCCCTTTTTGGACATCATCAAAAAGATACCTCAATTATGTTCCATTATCAAAGAGAAAGAATTAGCAGATATTTCTTTAAAAAAGTTAAAACAACAAAATCTAAGCAAATTAGGCACAATCAATCATATCCTTAATAAGATGCTCATGAAGCAAATATATATAGTCATGTCAATTTCAAAAAGTCTCACAACAAAATCCATCTTAAGGTAAAAGATCCAAAAAGTAACTTGAAAACGTAAGCTAATACTATTACCTTAGATGTTTTACCAAGTTCACTATACCTCTTTCTTGCTCATTTTCTGTTGTGAATGCTGGAGAAGAGTTATTACTTGAGTTTCTTTTGATGAGAGTCTCTAAAGACTCCCCCTACACTAGTGGCTCAAAAGATGAAAACCGTTGATGAAGTACATACTTCCCCTAATTATATGCTAATATCTTCCCAACTTCCAGCTTTAGTTGTAAGAAGAGTAGTATTCTCCCCTTGTGCCTTTTAGGATCAGCTTACTCTTTATGAGATGCAATCTTGATTTTTCTCAAAAACGAAACTAACAACAATATTGGCTTCAAAAAATATTCACATAAAAATTTAAAGATCAAGTGTGGAGACTAAGGTCTCCAATAAGTGATGTCTTATATCATTGAAAACCAAGATGCAAATATTTTTAATGCATATGGAAATCAACAACAATAGTCTCCAAATTTTATAATGCATCTATTGCTTGTATGTCCTTTCATGGGTCATTTTTCCTTTATCGAGATGAATCTTTGAATCTCATCAAAATGTGTAATATATCAATAAATCTAAAATTCCATATTAAGATCATGTATGGAGACTTTTGGAAACCAAAGTCTCCCATTAGTAGTAACTTTGATTCTGGCTATTCGACATGATAATCATAATGTTGTCTTCCTAGAGGTCCATGAACTAGACATAAATAATTAGATGGCTTGATAACATCATTAATCATGTTAAGATCTCAAAACACCTAAAAAACTTTTACCTGTTGAGACTTTAAAACCAACATAAGAAGACAATATATTACATATGACTATCAATAGCTCAACTAGCAGTGTTGTCTAAATAATACAAGTCATATAAGTACTAACAACACAAAGATTATCCTTTTACAATAATTTATCTTACCAAATATTACTTTGTGTGTTTTGGTTCTTGATTCTTTATTTAGAGAGTCTTAGTCCAATGTTCACTAGAACCTTGATGATCATATGCTTGTATCTACAACTTAACACCTCATAAGACCAAGTGAGGATTTCTTTGGAGAAATAGAGATTTCTAATATAATCCATTCAAAGTAATTTCATACTTTTAATATTTTTACAAATTGAGAACTAAAACTAAACTTAGAGAAAAAGAACAAACAATCAAACTAAATTTAGTAAGTTAAGGAATTACAATCATACTTACCATTTCTTACCTTGCTTACTCCTAAGTAATGATATGATCATTGATGTTCAAGATGAAGTCCTCCATTATAGAGTACCTTCTTAGCATGCATTCAATCCTTACCTCAACATATTTGTTCAAGTACCTTCTTTTATTTGAGGTTGTTTCTCCATGCTTGTGTTCTAATCCTCAAATATCATTGGTTCTTTTATCAATATGTGTAGTCATCCCTTCCTCTTGCTTTTTTTCTTTGACTCTCCAAACTCTTCTAACCTACAAGTCATACATTCTAGGTTTCTTTTGATAAGACCATGTAGTTAATTTATAATGCTTTGGCTATAAATAACAATGAGATTACTTATGCCCAAAATTACCATAGTAAAAACACACAATATTTCTCATTTGGATTTCATGTGTAAACTTGGATGCATATCTTCCATTTGATGAAGTGCTTGTAGATGTCTCATAGTGAGAATGATTTCTTTGTCCTATTTTTTTGTTTAGATCTCCTCCTTATCCCAGCATGATTTTTTGAGTCTCCTTTCCTTTTATTAACATATCATTGATGAGCTTCAAATCTACAAGATCCTTATTAATCTACTCATGGCAAAGGGTTAGCTTTTAATTCTTAAGCCTTAGGTCTAAGTTTTCCTTTGTAAGATCTAAGAATTTCTCATTTAGTTGAGAAGCTTCTAGGTTTTTTTCTTTTAAGTCCTTTTTCATTTTAGAGTACAAAATTTTAAAGGAAATAATTTCATTGCATAGTAGATCGTATCTTTCTTCAATAGTACCTTCACATTCTTCATCATCTTCTATAGCATTAAAGATGGGAGCTTCATGTGTAAGAGCTATGCAAATAAGATGTGAGTTTGTTGACAAGTTATCAGTTTCTTCTTCACTAAAATCATCATCCCAAATTGTATAGATCTTACTTCTTCTACTTTCTTCACTAAACTCTCTCTCCTGTAACCTGTAAGCATTAGGGCATTCGGAGGCCATATGGCCTCTTCCATCACATATCCATCATTTTATAAAAGAGGAATCAAAATTTGAAAGTTTATATTACTTACCTCTTGTCTTAGCTTTGTTGCCTAAAATGCTACTAATGAGTTGAGTGCATCCATCCAAGATGAATACCCATAGTATCAACCTCACATACTTTAAGAATTCTTGCATTTAACTCTTCTAGCATGTAAAGTTGACCCCATTGAACATTGGTAGCTTGGTGTATGATCCTCCTTCCATCATTCACTCTTAAGTTGTTACACTCAAAACTAGAAGTACTAGGCTCTGATATCACTTGAGGATTGAGAAATTAAAAGGGGGGTTAAATAAGTTTTCCAATGAAAACAACCAAGACAATTAAATAACACACTAATTTTTACATGGTTCCCCAACTTGGGTACTTTCACACTTGGAGGATAGTATCCTAGCACACCTTCAAAGTTTACAAAGTTTTAAGCTCTACACAAAATTTTTAAGTTTTAAGCTCTACACAGAATTTTTTCTCACTAGACAAACACTCAATCCCATAACATCCCAACAAGCTCAAAAATGTGATTTTAAGGATCCCACAACCTTTACAAAATGTGAGCTCTACACTGGAGTGTTTCATCACTGCAAACACACTCAACCCCTCAAAGTCCTGACAAGCTCAATGAATATGCTTTCCAACAAGAAGCACATCAAGCCCCTAGGGTTATAAAGAAAGAAGAAAAATCAACAAGAGAGTGTAACTTAATTTACAAATTCCTTGCAGTTAAGCTCTCAATTCATACAACAAAATACAATTGATGAAATCAATAAAGAACAAGGAAAATTCAATTTGGAATAGACAAAGATAGATATTCGATGAAGAGTACTTGCACATTTCCTAAGAATTCCACTTTGTTTTATACCTGATGAGACGCGATATCGCAGCCGTCGCGATATCGCATCCCATGCGATCTCGCGTACGTGATATTGCATCGTCCCCTACGATATCATGTACACAATATCGTGGTCCATCACCAAATCTATAAATAAGAGGCAACACTCCCCTTATTTCTCATCCTAGGCTTAAAGTGGGGAAACTCTAGTAGATTGATCACTCCAAAGATAGAATATTTTCCATGTGCCCGCAGTAGGAGTCCCCAAGTAAACGGATCTTTATTCGAGCAGCTTTGTACCTGAACGTAAGTTGTGTACGGCAATAAAGACAAGCTTTGTGGATAAACCTTGCAGTGCATGGAATAGGATTTATTACTTGTTATTTCTTACATGTTATTTCCTACCTGTTATTTATTACCTGCAGTAGCGTGGCATGAGTATGACTTGATTATGGGCATTTACAGATGTGTACGGCTAATCAAGGAATCGGCTGCTCATCGCAATTACATTCTTTCACCCTTTCCTCCTAGTTAAGTGCCTCAGTACGACCACTTCGAGCACGTGCGCTACACATGGTGATCCTAGTAACGATTAGCGTTTGGTAGCCGCAGTTGCATAGTTTAGGGTGTGTACGGTAAGTGGGAACAGATGCTGACGCTGGTTAATTTAGACTTAGGTCATTAGTTAGAGTTAGCTAGTTTCTCAACCCTTCACCTCAATAGCATAGGAGAAAAACATTTAAAAGATATAAAAATCATATACCTTGGACTTACTTAAGCATACACCGTGACAAAACACAAGTAAGTTAAGGAAGACAACGAATGATTAACCCCAAGTGTTCCATGGGGCGTGTAGGCATTTAGTCTGCGGAGTTTAACTAGATCGCGCGTGCTACACTCGTTTCGTATGTTTGAGTGTAGGGGTACCTCGCCACTCATCATTGGCGTCGTTGCCAGGGACTAAGTGTTTGTGCGTCATATAGAACATAAGGATATCATTCACATCGTTGTGAGCCTTAACGAACCTTCAGGTTAATCAAGATAAAAAAAATTTATAACGGTGAATTAGCACACCGATAACAATGCCTTCTTCTCATAAGAGCAACTCACCACCTAGGGATCATACATGAGACAGTCAGCAACATAAAACACATAACCAAAATCATTGAGTGCCTCAACAATATAAGATGACATATACTCATCCCAATGAGTATATTCCCAACTTTACTTTTATTCTCCATCAAGATGAACAGATGCGCTGGAGACATTTGCAAGGTAACATTGTGTTACCCCTGGATCAATCAGTCCCAAACATGCTCTTCCGTGCCTTGGCACAGATTGGCATGCAAGAACTATTCGCTGAATACGTTGCGGAAGATTTTGACATGAGGGATTATTATCCCACAGATACCCAATGTATGAGGGACCTAAGGTAGGAGAGTCAACATACTTTTCTGAAAGGCAAAGCCCTGCACGTCCTTAGTGAAATAGGAGATGAGGAACCCCTTATAACAGGTTCTTTGGCTGGAAGCAAGGTACTCATGAACCCTTGGATGCTACCATGGCCTACTACTACACATTGTTACATCGTTGCCCAAGCCATGGGTACGCTCAGTGGGATCAACTTCGCCACATCGTGGACGGGCTAAGGCATGAAACTAGAAGAACCCTTGGGACTTATGCCCAAGGGAGACTCTCACAACTTAGAGCCCATGAAGTACATAGCTTGTTGGAACAAGTAGCAAAAGAAGAAGGTGAGCTACGGAAAAGGGAAAGTGTGGAAGAGTACAACCGTGATCCCTCTCTTCGAAAGAAGGGAGTGAAATTTTGCCATGAAGAGGATGAATCACCAATCGAAGAGTTGGTGAACAGAAAAACCTTACCGATTCAAAATTTAACAACAGAAATAGCAGCTAAGGTAACTGACGTATGGAGTTCCTTAGACTCTAAAATTAAAACTGTCTTAAAAATTGTAGAAGAGTCTAAGGTTGAACAAAGTAGTGACAAAGGTAAGACAAAGTGTAGAGATTTAAGCCCTGCACATAACAAGGGTAAGGGGAAAATCACTAACACCAATGTGGCTATGGACTCTAACATAGACGATGACGGTGGATGTGAGATCTGCCACTATGACCATCCTAAGGGATGTTGCCCCATCATCTCACATCTACAGGAGT
>MNCI01030304.1:730218-760556 GCA_015680685.1 Gnetum montanum | reverse complement strand
CAACAATGCAAGGGGAACTTCCTTCTCAACCGCAGCAACGTCACGCTGCGAGAGCTGTAAATATTCAACCTGCTGCTAGTTCTGACAACTGTAAAAAGAGAAGACCTTTCTTCATAACCAAAAGCCCAGACAAACTCTCGCAACAACAAGCAGTTGAGCCCATGTACACTCCTCCACCATCTAACACTTCGGAGCACCCTTCAGTCCAACGGAGCTTAATGCATACGGTTATGTTAACGCATACCATAACTGACTGGATCAAGGTAGGCCACCTTCCTAGGAAATTAACTGACCCTAGGAGTCCCTTAATCTATTTACAAATCACTTGAAATAAACCACATAGAGCTCTTCTTGACTTAGGTTCTGGAGTTAACTTAATTTCACGAGAGATATATCATGCCTGGAACCTGCCCCAACTTAAGAAGAGCAACATTCAACTAGATCTGGCAAACCAATCCATTACCATTCCCTTAGGATTGGTGGAGGACATCATCACCACTATGTGTGGGTGGTCTTACCTAGCTGATTTCCTGGTGATTGAAGTCAACAACAACGAAGGGGACTTCCAAATTATAATGGGAAGGGCATGGCTAAGTACAGTAGACGCATGCCTTAGGATCCACGACCTTTCCTTAGAAATTTCTAAGATAAACATTTGTGGAAAGATCGAGAAGAGGAAAGTTCCATTCATCACATACAGTGATTCATCGGGTGATGACATGGAGGAAATGCCTCCATGCAGCAGGTGTGCCCTTGAAACTTTAAAACAAAGATGCCTATATGTAGCAACCACATAATCAGTAGTAGACACCCTGTGGTTGACAGCTACTCGAAGGAGCAACCAAATATGCATGGAATGAACTGAGGAAACCCATGCCCATAACGAAAGCATATATACATTGGAATATGAGCGTCGTCGACTTCCACCCCTTAATTTAATATCATCAATTGGGAGAAGTTGGACACTTCTTCGAAATTCAAACAGACGCTCATTATTTCAGATCTCTCCCTTTCCACTCAGTCATGGGGGAGATGGCCACCTGTGTTGATCATATGGGGCCCTCAGTTCTTTTTTGATTTTTGTTTTACATGTTTTTATTTTACAACATTTTTGTTTTACAAATTTCTTTAACTTTTCTAAGTTTTTGTTTTACAACTTTCTTTAACTTTTCTAGTTTTTGTTTTACAACATCATTATACTTTTTCCCATTTTTTGTGTGTGTGTGTGATCCACCTTGTAAGTTTGTCACTAAATAAGTGTTCAGAATGGTGGTATGAACTGTTTTCATATTGATTGCTAATGTTTGGTTCTTACCTTTAAGTCACACTATTGATACTAAGGTATGTTTCTTTTGATACGGCAGGCAATGAGACCACTTCATCTAACCATCCACCAGTTCTATGGTCTCTCTTGGCTTGGAAATGTATAGTCTTCTTCTTAATACGAACTTAAATGAATTGGTGACTAGGTATTTCTCAAACTAAGGAAGGACTCAAGGATTGCAAAGGGTGTGACTTCAAAGGAACTTGATGCTTTTGTGTTGGCCATTCTCTTGGGTGCTTGGATGTTTTCTTTTTGAGTTTTCTTACCATTCCGATGTTACCCAACTATCGGAAGCTGAGACAATAAAAATAAGAAGTCTTTGCATGGTGTGGTTCTCACACATAAAAACACAAAATACAAAAAAAAACGAAGTGAGAATTCAAAGCACACCCCTTAGATGAAATAAACTTGGGCTACAAACACTGGTTATGGAACCAAAAGTGTTCCCTCTAACTAAGGCCCTTCTTGCTTCCCATTCTCTCCTTTGTTTCATCGGAATGGTGGTGACTCTTGGGGAAGGCATTCTTGTTATCCAAGTGGATGGTTTAGCTGAATGCATTAATGCGAAGTCACTGAATGTGGTTGGTTTGAGGCCGGACTTGGAATGGGATTTGCTAAGTCACATTAATCATGAAACACACAAGGGGCTGTACACCACCTTGTTCTTGGGATTCCATTCCATTTTCTTCTCTCCATCCTTCTCTCCATTATCCGCCTCATTGTTAGTTATATCATTAGTATATATTTTGGTAGATGCATTGTTTTCTTTTTGGTAAATTATTACGGTTAAGACTTTAACTCTTGTTCCCAATAACATTCACAGAGCCTACAGACTCTTTGAATGTGGGTCTGTTAGGGCATTAAGGGCATGAGCCTACTTTGGGGAGGACCCACTGACATTCCTATTTGGTGCACTAGTTAAATTCTTTCCCTTAACATTTTGCAATTAATTTTATTTTGTTCATTTCCATCTTGACATCCATTTCACTGATGTTTTCAGTTGTCCCTTTTTATCTATCTTTCTTACTCCTTTTCATTCTCCATTCTAACGCTACCAGAGGTTCGCAATTAGTCATGGGGGTACGGGGCCTGATTATTTCGATTTTCTCCTAGCCCCGAAATTTTTGATTTTCTTCCTAACCCCTACACCTTTGGTAGTCATCATTAATATATATCTCGATCCATATCAACCATACCACAACCTAGCCAATGGACTTACACCGAAGCAAGGTATTAATTACATGATGATTCATTTACCCTTGCTAATATAAGATTGTGTTGTATGCAGATGGTGATCATACAACAACGGATTGGATCTGGAGCAAACACTTAGAATGGAGCAATGTTGGAAGCAGCTATGCAAGGAGCAAGATGGATAGCGTGCTTACTGACGGACAACGAAAAGCGTAATCTTTACATTGGCAGCAGTAACACTTCTTTCTCTCTCTTTCTTCTCAGCTGCCAACAAAGGCCTGATGTCATTGTAATAAGGTGTTCACTCTTGTTGTCATGAACACCAGTTGTGTCAAGTCTTGTAATGATGATTCGTTCACATGTCATCCCATTAGTTCCATTCCCCTCGATAATTCCATACCTTCCCGATATTATTGTAAGGAACTCGAGGACGAGTTTTCATTCAGTCATGGGGGTATGATGAGATGCGATATCACGGTCGTCACTATATCACATCCTATGCGATATCGCATACACGATATCGCGTCGTCCCCTGCGATATCACGTACACGATATCGCTGTCCATCGCCAAATCTATAAAGAAGAGGTGACACTCCCCTTATTTCTCATCCTAGGCTTAAAGTAGGGAAACTCTAGCAAATTAATCACTCCAAAGATAGAATATTTTCCATGTGCCCATAGTAAGAGTCCCCAAGTGAACGGATCTTTATTCGACCAGCTTTGTACCTGAACGCAAGTTGTGTACGACAATAAAGATGAGCTTTGTGGATAAGCCTTGCAGTGCATGGAATAGGATTTATTACTTGTTATTTCTTACATGTTATTTCCTACCTGTTATTTATTACCTGCAGTAGCGCGACATGAGTACGACTTGATTACAAGCATTTACGGATGTGTACGGCTAATCAAGGAATCAGCTGCACATCATGATTACATTCTCTCACCCTTTCCTCCTAGTTAAGTGCCTCAGTACAACCACTTTGAGCACGTGCACTACGCATGGCGATCCTAGTAACAATTAGCATTTGGTAGCCGCGGTTGCATAGTTCAGGGTGTGTACGGTAACTGGGAACAAATGCTGACGCTGGTTAATTTAGACTTAGGTCATTAGTTAGAGTTAGCTAGTTTCTCAACCCTTCACCTCAATAGCATAGGAGAAAAACATTTAAAAGATATAAAAATCATATACCTCGGACTTACTTAAGCATACACTGTGACAAAACACAAGTAATTCAAGGAAGACAATGAATGATTAACCCCAAGTGTTCCATGGGGCGTGTAGGCATTTAGTCTGCGGAGTTCGATCGGATTACGCATGCTACGTTTGTTTCATATGGTTGAGTGTAGGGTTACCTCGCCACTCATCAATACCCTTTGAGATTGCAAAAACTCCTCAAAATTCACGCAATGACTAGAAAATGGCTAATTGGAATGTTCCATTTAAGATTAATATGTCTATTTGAAAAATGCTTTAATTCTGGTGAGAGGTCTATCTTGGGACGTCTCAGCTAAAAAGTCTTAGCAAAGATTGAGATATATCTACTATCAATCTAAGATGTAAGGCTTGCAAATCAACTTTTTAACTCTAGATCATATCTTTGATATTTTGACATTTTGGCAAACCTTTGAACATCTTAATTGGCTTGTAGACCTTGTTTGCATCCTAGCCCTCATCTTGTCATCCTAGCTCTTATTTTGTCATCCCAGCTTAGCTCTCATTCAATCATCTTGTCAACTATTCCTTCGTAGTCCTACAAGACTTCAAACACATTTCCACATTCTCTATTTTCTCTAAGGTTTTAACATACCAAAAGGTCAACAATGTGGACATACCCAAGTTGGGGAACCACATAAAATCAACTATGCAAAAATTGGGTATTGTTGGCACAAACTTATTCATCCCCTCTTAGTTCTCAATCTTCATTGTATATGTCTTCATGCATCATTATCTATCCTTCTTATATACTATGTAAAGATGGATTTGAATCTTATGAAAGGTTATGCCTCTTTGTAATTAATTCATTACCAAATTATCATTTTGGTATGATCCTTGGAATAATTAGCAATTCCTTCTTAATTAAACCCTAAAACCATCCTCAAATCACCTATAAACATTTCCAGTAACATGCACAATGAGGTAGAAAGAAAAGAACTACTAAAAACCTTCCTATTAATGCATGAAAATAGAAATTACATTAAACACAAAAGTAAGTAGGCTCAAAGCCAAAGGATCTATGGAAGTATTAAGCCTTCCAAAATGCACAAAATTCCACAACACTTACTAATGGATGAAAGGCATAAGGTCTAGTATCCCTCAAAACCTTTACCTCATTTAATAAAATAAAAATCACAATATAAAAGAGCTTACACAATGCTCAATAAACTCATACACATGCTCTGGAGCCTTTCTATTGACCCTTAAAGCATGCAAAATTGCCAAAAGGACACTTAATTATCCAGCTTTTATGTCTTTCATAGCCTTCATGTTGAAACCTTATCATTTTCATGATTTGAAACATTTTTAAAAACTTTCAAGCTAACTACTACGAGGGATTTTATGTCACAATATAGTTGTAATGGAAAAATAAGTATGATTGCCTACACATCGCAAGCCTCTATAATCTTCTAGAATTAAAAACCCAAATTGAAACCTTTTTCAATGCAAACAATTGTAAGTCATAGTGCCTTGGAATCTCCTAGAAAACAAAATCTCAAGATAAACTTCTTTATTAGAGCAAATGGCTCTAAGTGGTAGCGTCTAGTAGCATTTTTGAATAGACTATAACCTTCTACAAGTTGTACTATCATTACAATTATCTTTCTAAGTTGGTTTTCTTTAAAAAAATGTAGTTTTTGGCTCATTGCAAGCTACTACAAGTCACAATGTGCTTGTAGTCTTAAACTATCATCAACTGTGAGGTATATGTTATCGTAATTATTTACTCAAGACACAAAATATATTGATATGACGTCAAAATGAAGCCAAACAAAAAGCAAAAAATCCTTAAGACATCTAGACAATAGAAATGTAGGACAACATCATAGGAATGGGAGGTGTTCCTACATCACATTTCATTTGTCTTCATGTTCTACACATGAACAAGAATATTTTATGAGTGTGTTTTGGAATAACTGTTGAGCTTTTAACAATATATGATTAGTTAAAAAAAACTTCTAAGCACATGGAAAGCTAAAATGTTATCTCAAGCAGGTTGTCTTCAACTAATTATATTAACCCTTTAGGCTCTTTTAATGTACTTCCTCTCATGTTTAAAGGTCCCCTCTTTAGTTCTTTAATGGATTAAAAAGTAAAAATGTTTGTTCCCTTGATTTTTATCATACTACTTTTAGTGAAAACAAGCATGGATGCCCTGGAAGTAATGGGGATTTTACTTTAAAAAGCTTAGAAAAATAATGAGGTGTTAGCTTAATGATAAGACTCTTGATTTAAAAGTTCCAAGTCATGGATTTGATTCTTGCAGGAAATGCTGAGTTATAAAGTTCTAATTAGACTATATTTCTTGGGGTGTACTTATATTACAATTATTTTGGGGTTCCAACATCCTCCCTCTCCCTAAAAAGCTTAGAAAAAATTAATTAAGTGATTTTAGAAAAAATATCTTGGTAATTATCCATATCACATAAACTATTGATTAAAGGTATGTAAGCCAAATGCTTGTATGGCAAATATACTTTTTTTAATACACAACTAATTTCAAAAGACCTACAAATATCGTGGGGCTTAGAAAAAAGGATAGTTTGATTTTTTGTAAATGCCAATCATCTTAGAAATAGGGCATGGACTTAGATGGGTATCATTGGGTACTCTCTAAGAAAGGCTCATGAGTTGTTACAAAGTAATTATTAAGCATCATAGTACTTTAAATTACATGATTTTTTTCTCAACCAATGTTTAAAATTATTTTTCATCATGATTCTTAAAGAGGCCCTCGCATGTAAGGATCATTTGCATCATGGAGACATTATTAACTATCTTTTAAGTCATTTAAATATAGTTTGGAAAGATCAAGGATTAGATGTTATCAATGCACGTTATTTGTCAAACTCATTTTTATTGGTAGAATTTGTTGATTTGGCAATGGTTTCTAAGGTTTTTGATATTAGTTTTTTCAATCATCATCATACTTTATTAATTATTCAAAAGTGAACTCTCTCTTTTAATCTAGCATCTCCTAAATTTTGAAGGATTTCTTGTTTTGTTAAATTGTCGAATCTTCTATTGATTTTGAAAAAGTTGAATGGGATATTATCTCTCAAATTGGGTCAATCAAGCATTTTGAAATCCTAGCTACAACTTGTAGTTTTCATCAAATTTAACATATGATTGAGGTGGATCTTGATTCACTTAAGCAAGAAATTCTTTTGCATGCTAGATTATGGGAAAAAGGTTGTTGATTAAAATCTTTAAATTCATGTCACTATTGTCATCAAGAGAGTCATATGTTTGATTCATGTCCTTTTATATTGCAAAAAAAAGATATGCAAGTGCATCAACACCAAGCTACCATAAACACTACTAAGGTTTATTCTCCTAATATTGTAGATATTGCTAAGGTTTTTTCTACAAATGTTGCAAAACGTGTAACAATTTCTTTTGCTAATGTTTCAATAGTTACCCCACGCTTTTTTTTACTGTTGTTCAACAAAATGTGCCTTTCAAGAAGGTTTTAGTTAAATCAATTTCAAAGAATTCTTTAATGACTAAGGGAGAAACAAATATCTATTCCTAAGATCTCATAGAAACTTCTTGTTCATTCAAATGGTTTCCAAATGGCTTTTCATAATAAAAAAACATCAGGGAAGTCGATCTATTGGCAATTACATACCAAATCCTTAAAATGGACAGCATATTCAAGATATTATACTACTAATGATTCGTTTGCAACTATTGGTCAAGATATGGAGATAATATCTTTTGATAATGTTGATTCTATTGAGAGAGTTGAGGTCTCCTCCTTCTCTACCTAAAGTTAATCTTTTCATGGAATGTTTGATTAGAATTGGTTATAATGATGAAAACCAAAGGCATTCCCAAAATTGGTAGGCCTTTCCTTTTTGTTGATTTGGAGTTTTTGTTCTCTATAGTACTCTACTTTTGTACTATGAATTTTTATTTTTAATATATATATTTTTTGAGGCCCAACACCCCTTATTCCTTTGCTTAGCACATTTGACATTTTTTTCAAATTCAAGCATATCATACCGACTCTGGTAGGGAGACAACTGCAACTTTTTTCTTTAATTACAAAAAGATTTGGAAACTCCCTATATCATCACTTAAAAGAAAGAATGTGGAATATATTTTCTATATGCCTAACATAAAATCTCTAAAAGCAATAAATGCATTTTCACTCACAAAACTTGTTTATTAGTGTTTATCTAGTATGCAAATTTCTTCCTTTGAAAAAATTTCCTGAATTTTACAAAAGGCTTCAAATGGAAGCATGTAAACCCTTGGAGATGATAGAATGTCCTTTCTAATGAGCTATGCTTTTAGGTAACCCAACCATTGAGTTTAAAAGAACAAACAAAGAAAGTGAAAGGAGATCTAAGAATTATATATACAGATGGATCGAACAGTGAATACAGGGAATAAACTATTCCTAGAAAACGCTGGTAAACAAACAACTATATCTTCCTTTCCACAGTTCGGCATTCCTTGAATAAAGCAGCAAGGTGTGTGTGTTTGTAGGCCGAACTCCCGAAAACCCGTGTCACAGGAATGGAAAAACGAGTTTGCGTTGTATTCTTTACGGAACTGGCGCCGCCGCGTGCCAAAAGTTGCGTAGAACTGTCTGTCATCTGTGTTACGGTACGTTTTTTTGTTTAAAGAAAAATTAGTTTTGCTACTGTTCAAAGCTGACAAGGCAGGCAATGACGGTATCCGTTGCTCTCCAGAAGGTCAAAACCGGAGGGAAAGCAGAATTTTATTTGAGCATTTATTCCGGTCGCCGGTGCTGTTGGCACAAGTTAAAAAGACAAAAAGACAAGATTGAAAGGAGCATACATTAAGTGCTTCAAGCAGCCGCAGCATTCGGAATGACACAATGCTACACAGGGCTAGTCTGAAAAGCAAGCCTGCCTGCCTGCTTGCTTGCTTGCAATTTGTACAGGTGTTGACAAAATCCTTACCCATGAATCAATCAATCAAAAAGAGAGGGAGAGACGCAGAGCCAGACGCAGACCCAGGAGCAGGAGCAGGAGCAGCGTAGTGAGGTAGGAATCTAACATACAAAAATTGCATTGGATTTTGCCATGCATGAATGATTGTCAACTACAGAAAGCAAATCCATGTAGTTGTCAACTACGGCCTACAGAAAGGCATGTTTGTAGGGACAGGAAGTAGGATAGGACTAGGACTAGGACTAGGACTGGAGAGAGACAATGTGCTGTGCTGATAATCCATGCTATACTGTCTGGGGACACAAACGTTCAATGAAGATGGGTAGACCCTTGTTGAACTCCACGTATGGATAAGCCATGGCATGATCTGGTTCTGCTTCTTCCCATCTGCACAAGAATCGGAATGGAAAATTTGTTGGTGGTATCAATTCAGTCAGTGAACCTTTTGGCACACTCTGTGTGTGTGTGTTTGTGTTTGGTTGAAAAATTGCATGCTCTGTAACTGAATAGTATCAATTAAAGACATGAGACAGCCAGAACAGAGGATGCAGGACCTGTATTTTGCTTTTGGATATGTACCTGTAGTTGAGCACCAAATGATGAAGGAAGAAAGATATTTCCACTTTGGCAATATCCGATCCCGGGCAAAGCCTTGTGCCTCCACCGAAGGGCATGAATTGCTTTGCAGAGGTGCTGATGTTAGGCTTCTGCAGGAAGCAAAACCATAAGCACAGCCAACAATTTCACTGAAAAAAATATTAGAAACTCATATTCATTGAGGCAATCCACGGATGGATGGATTGATTGACTGAACAGCATGTCATGTGACAAGCGCCGCAGCCTCAACACTACCAGTATTACTAGAAGTCAATGAAACCTGAAATCTTGACCTGCCATCTCCATGGATTGAAGTCCAGGGAATTCTCATAATTGCTTTCATCCAGATGCACCCATGAAAGCATTGGTAACACCTTCCAACCCGCAGGAATTTCCAGACCTGCAGAGCAGCAGAAGCAACCGGCATGTCAGAAAATTCAGAATAAGGCTTCTGCGTGCCTCCCAATCCCAAACCCATTCCCATTCCCATTCCCACCTTTGAAGTTGATGTCCTTTAAAGCTTTGCGGTGCAGGAATTTGACAATATTGCCGTAGCGAAGAGCCTCATTGATAACCTGAAATCCCCACAATTTTGCTGTTAAGAAACGATTCTCATGTGCCTCATGCACACATTGGCTTACTGTACACACGGATGTAATAGATATGTAATTTTATATTACCTGATGGGTGAATGTCATGCGCCGGTAATGATCCCAACCCAATGGCTTGTTTTGGGGCTTTGTTCCAGCTATGGTTTCATGCTCTGCCTGAAAATGGCATAAAAATGGGACGAATAAGTTGTGCACCGATTCTTACCGGCTTTTGTCTTTTCTTTGGAAACATTGTGAAGAAATACCTTGAGCTGCTGCAGTGCCAGAGGGCATCCCGCCAGGAGGTGAACTACAATGGCAAGCACCAAATACGTTGTCTCGAACCCACCCAGCAGAATGTCCAAAACAAGACTCAGCTTTTCATGGTATGTCGTGGAATTGCTTGCTAGAAGCATCTCTAGAGCATCTTCTGCAACTGGCCTTTTGCAACCACGTCTTTGCTTAGACCTTTCTTCCACTATCATTTCCACAGCACATAGGATTCTCTTCCGCGCCTGTTTGGCATAACAGACATCATACGACAACGAGAACGAAAAAAAAAAAAGTTTGTCACAAATGTCCGAATTTCTCAATGGCAAGCAAGCAGCACAGCAGTGTTCCATTTGGTTACCAAAACCAAACCAGTCAAATAATCAAATCTTACAACAGTCAAGGTTGGTTTGCAGACTGGAATGTACCTGTACTGCCCTCGAAAAAGGTGTGCCCGGAATGCAGAGTGGCAAAGAAACCAGTCCTCTCATGAAAGTAAGGAAATCGCTCAAGATTCTGGATGTCAGTGGATGGTCAGGTGTCAAGCTTAGTACTTGCTTCACTATTACATGAAATGTGAACTGCAGTCACACCACAACACAAAGCAACGCCAAGGGGTCAAAGAAACAAAATTTGCACACACGCAGACATCTTCACAAAATAAGCTCCTCCTGACCTGAACTACTGCAACCAATTAGACCATTCCTTCCCACCCCCAATAAAGTTCGGTTTTATTAATGGGCAGAATTAGGAATAAAGAAGGTGAATCTGTAACCTTTCTAGCCTCTTCGCAAAAGAGGACCGTCCGCTTATTCTTCCACGAATTCAGAACATGGATTGCATTGTCCTGGATGCCCTGCAAGAAATCATTGCTGGACTTGACAGAGTTTATGACGCTCAATGCTTGAGCCCTGAGTCTCTTGTGGACGTCTCCCACGACGACAAGCAATGTTGAATTTCCTAGAACCCCACTTATGTTTTTCGGGTAGCTGCACTGGAACAATCTGTTCTCGTTCTGAAGCACAAACGCATTAAGATCCGGATCACAGGACACGATTGTAGGTGACCCAAATAGATGGGTTTTGAAAATTTTGCCGTATCTGCACAATACGATGATGATGATGATTATGATTATGATTATGCCAGCAAACAGTAAAAGCTTAGTGAATGTGAAAGCCGCAAAGCCTAAATTTCAAACAGAATCAAACGGGGAGGGAGGCTGCAATTTGCAGATAAGACATTCAGAAATCAGTTGATTTCCACGGGTGAAGATAAAAAGGACAAAGGATAGTTCATCTAAGTAGGATTATTGCCATATTTTTCAAAGTTTCAATGAAGCACAGTGCACATAAACAGTATTCCAATGCCGTTGAATCGTCTTCTTGTAGATTCAGTTGCAATGATTTGTGAAATTTGAGCATAAGACAAAGAAGTTAGTAGATAGAGAGAGAGAGAGAGAGTTCGTGTGATATACCTATTGCAGTGATTCTGTAGATACACTCCTGTGGAACATGAATGGTGAGGTCTCAAGAAGGCCAAAGTGTCGCCTATCAAGGGCCAACCCATGCAGCCTAGTGGTGCAGTTTTCCTTTTCATAATCAACGGCAAATAGTGCCTTACCACAATCCATGCCAAGCACATGCCCAAGCCCAGCACAGCCACCACTGTCATCCACATTTTTTCTTTGCTCTTGTATTGTATTGTATTGTGATACAAGGGAACTTAACTTCTCAAACTCTCTAACTGACGACAAAATAAATTCATTAGTCCAAGCAAGCAACCAAAAGCACAGCAACAATTCACAAAAACCAGCAGCAGCAGCAGCCAAGGCAGGAAATTAAACAATAACAATGCAATACAATGCGGAAAAAGCTAGGCCAGGTCTGTCAGATATTTATATATGATAAGACTTGTGCAGATTTCAGCAATTAAGCTTGGAAGCACAAAAGTTCTTCCTTATCCCTGTCTGCCTCTGCACTCAGCCTTATTATCAAAATGTCTGACCACGCTTATCAAACTTTCCGATACTCTTTGCTCTTACCGAATCCCTCACCCTCCCTTCGCCCAAAGCAAAGCAGGCATTTACTAGAACTCAAGGTGTCAGATATATATAAGGCAGGTACGAGAAAGGGCCCCTGAAATTTCACGTGCCAATCTGGCATATTCTTATTCCTCCTCCTACTATTGCTGCTACTAGTGACCACTTATGATGTCGTCCCCTGCTCCTGCTGCTCCTGTTCCTCTTCCTGCTACTCATCGTCCTCCTCCTGTTTTGCTTCTGTTTCTGCTTCTGCTTCTTTTCTTTTCTTGTGCTTCTCCTTTCCCGTTTATTTCTTCTTTTTGGTATGATGTCGTCTCTGTGCTTTCTTCCTTCCTTTCGTAGGGGTGTGGAGGAGTGGTTGTTTTCCTTGAAGTGGAAACGTAGGGCCCTGCCAGAGCCCTGAGATGAGTCTGAGTCTGCAGTATGATGACCCAATTCAATTCAAAAACCTGTGCATAGTAATATTGATACCGATTTCATTTTTGAATAGAGACATATATCGAATTATCTTATGTCATAGGCTGCTGCTGCTGCTGGTTGGGCTGTAGTGGTGGGTACTGCAGACAAAGCTTGAAAAGGCCTCAAAAGTTTACACGTGAGGTGCACACCAGATGTGTTGCAACTGTAGCATACTTGCGACACAGGGCCTCATCAGTCTGCATTGTGTCAGGCCTCTGAGCAAGACTCATCAGAAATCGCCTTCCTCCCTTTCATTTCTTACAAATACAAATTGACCCGCATCTCTGACAGTCAAAGACAGGGTCTGCTTTGCTTTGTATCATCATTCGTGCTCCCTCGCTCGCTCGCTGGCTCATCCATCATCATACTAAGAAAAACAAATCATGAGACCAGAGTCATTTGTCAAGCACTCAAGCCAAGCAATAACATTTATGTAAACGCAGATGCAGATTTATGGAATATAATCGGCAATCTGGCGTGGCATGCATGCACGCCGTTGATCAAATGCGAGGCAGGTCTGATCAAAGGTGGGGCATTGCAGGCAAAAGGACTTCTCTTCCGAAACCAAAGCTGCAACTCTCATGCATTTTGATTGGTCTCTTCTTCTTCTTCTTCGTAACTCCCTTGCACTCCACTCTCGTGGCCACGAATTCCCTGCTTTCCCTTCACGACTGCACTTGCAGATTCCTTCCTTCCACAAAAACTACAGCAATTTCCAGTCCCCGTCTCCGTCTCCGTCTCTGTCTCTATCTACCTGCCTCCTTTTTTTTGCCTGTACTATTAATACCTTTATCTTCAATTTTGTTCTAGTGCAGCGAGCCCAAGGCTACCACTTTCAAAGTTCAAACAAATTCACTGCATTCTGCATCGTAGCATATGTGTGTGTGTATAACAGGAACGTAACGTTGAACAAGTAATATCGCTGCTGCAATTTACCATTTACAGTAGTGATAGGAAGGCCGCTGCCTGCCACTGCTGCGCCACTCCAGTATCTTACCACAAGATGTATGCGTAGTATCTTACGGAAGAAAAAAATATACAACGCTTGCACTGCTCCCATAACACAAAACATTATGATTGCAGACAGCAAAGAAGAGCCAAATATGATAATGCTGATGGCATCTGTTCGTCGCTGAAGGTACTTCTCAATCATTAATGACAGGGGATGAATGGTTGTTCGTTTCCTTTTCATAATTTGGGTTTTTTTTAATAAAAAAAAATTTCTCTCTTTAGCCCAAATTGTTATTCCATTGCTACAGTGCATATAAAATGTTTGACTATTTCCCTGTCACATTTGACTCTATTATTTATGGTCCAGTGTTGCTCGTATTTTCACATCATATTTGCTGTCACACACAGGCCAATTGTTCAAGTAGCCATCCGCCAGCTTTTGGCTTCCCAAGCATGCTTGGCTTTTCTTTCGCGAATACGCATACATTACAGACAGATTATACCATCAAAGTCCCCAACCTCACATAAATCTAAGGCTCAGGACGAGTGTTCGTAATCCAATATTCACATGCCCACGACCTACTGAATACAAGATTACTTAATTAATCAGATTAACCCTCGGGCATGGCCCTTGCTCGAAGGCCATAATTGCGATGAGAGCTAGCCTTAAAAGTTCTTGCAAACACCAAGTACCAGAGCCCTAATTTCTAAATGCTGACAATGGAGCCGCTGGCCTTAAAAGTTTGGCAAGCAGGGATCTGTCTGGGTCCTTAGGAATTGAATATGGTTAGTAACGCATTCATTATGGGTCTGAAAAAGACATATATAGGGAAAGAAAACATTAACAATGGAAACTCCTTTTTATTTGTTCATTGCAGCAGCGGGTATCGAAAATCAACCTCATCATTTGGTATGTATGTGTCGGAAACCTAATGCAATGCTGCTGCTGCTGTGGCTGTGCTGTGTGGACGTGAAATGGCTGTAGCAGCTGTTGCTGTGTTCATTCATTCCGAAAAGGACGTGGGTTGGATTAGGTTGTGTTGGCTTGGCTTTGATTGCCCACAGCAGGAGCAAGAGCAGAAGCAGGAGAAGCAGCTGTCTGTCTGTCTCTGTCTGTATCTCTCTCTGATCTGCATATGTGTGGTGTGGACAATGGACATCACATAAGCATCATCAATCATCTGTTATCTGTGCGCACGCACGCACGCACGCACGCTTGCTTCCCTGCATGGATGGCTGGTTGGGTGAGTGGGGTGGGGTGCCCATGTACTGTAATAATGAATAAAATATAAACAAATGAGGGCAAAATGACATTCATTGGATACCATTTGCTGTTGGTATCCATCGAGTGTGGCAGCTGGCCATGGAAAACTTGAGCAGAGCAGAGCCAAGGGCATTCACGGCAACAGTGAGACCTTGGATAGCCTCTGCTTCTTTATACCCTGGCACTACTGCTAGTGCCACTGTGGTGATGTGAATGAAATCATGAAAAGTTAGCTTCTGCTTGCTAAAATCAAAGCAAAACAGATGTAAAAATATGAATGAAATGAAAATGAGAGAGACACCAACCAAGGCAAGGGAACCAGCCCTCTTAAAACTCGGCTTTGTTGCCCTCTGCAACCATTGCAGGGACAGGGATATGTTCATCCCCATACTACTGCACATTACTAATTCATGATTCTGGTTATTCTGATCTGTGAATCAGTCAGTCAGTTCAATCTCAAAACTACACATAAATAAATACATGGTTATATTTGCAGAGGCAGCATGCACCACCGGCCACTACCCTCCCTTTTTTTTTCTGGGCTGTTCATTTTGGGGGACAAGCGTTTCTGGGCATGATAATGAGATGTTGAGTTTGGAAACGTGGCCTAGGCCCATTTCATGATCCCTTCCCTGCCACGTACCTCTGGTGGCCTGCAACTTTTGGGCTGCACTGCAACTGCATATTTTAATGAGCAAAGGCAAAGGCAATGGCAATGGCATAGATGAATGCTGTCGGAATAATTCACCCCGGGAGGAGGCCATGTAGGCCCCTGTTGCTGCCGAATCCTAAATCCCATTCCATTCCCTAGTTACCCAGTGATGTGAAAGTGAATTGAACGCATGAATGTCAATACATAATTAGCATTCGTGGATCCTCCTCAGACCTCACGCTTGCTCTCTCTGTTTCCATCTCAACCAATACCAAAAAGTGGATTCCAACAGGGAATCAACTTTGCTTACACACGAATTGGCATCATAATTTATGATTGCATTGTCTTCTTGATCCAAGTACACAGCAATTTGCACCGTTAAAATTGAATATATTTGCATTGCAAGCATCACCACCGTTGAAAGCAATGCAACCGGAAGAGAGGATCTTCCGTTTACCTTTCCTTTCCTGCTGTTGCTGCTGCATGTTTCTGTTACTTTCGAATTTAATTTGATGCATACAGAGCATAACACATTAGCAATACCGTCACTTTCAACTGTGCTGGCCACCAACAATGACTTGCACGTTTGGCTGTTCAGTCCTGCCTTGATGTCGTAGCTGATGACTTGCAGGTATTAACAAGTTACATGTTCAAGACTTTTAGTTTTACCCATGAGTGATACTGTTACTATCTTTGTTTGCGTCAAGCCTCGAAGTTTGAGGGAGAGTTGTAGCTCAAGGCTTCCGCACATTTGTCACAGTTGTTAATTATTGTTAATGTAAGTTACCATTGTTAACTATGGTTCACATTACCTCAGTTACCAAGGGTAGTCCCCTTGCGCATGAAAGTTATAACACGGCTGTTAAATGATGTGATCAAACGTTTTTTCTTTTTTCACCAGTGCGCGGAATATATTTATTATGGTTTTCGTTAAATAAAAACCACGTGAAAAAATGAAGTGCCCAATGCACAAAGTATATTATGTAGTTGCGGATGCAAAAGAAGTTTACAAAGCAATTCCGCTTTAAAAGCTGAAAGTAGGGTTCACAATAACATGTCCATTTCAAAGGCTGAAAATAATTTGCAATTTCTCTGTGCTTTATGGAATCTTTTCCAAAAAATAATGCAGAAATATTTTCCTGGCTATGTTTTGAAAATGAAAATCAAATATAACTTTTAGTCTTTTCCTGCAAGTATAGCACTGAAATGTTACGTTTACACGTAACTAAAGTTTCAAAGGTAAAAAATATGTATAGTTTTTATCTTGGTAATGCTGCTGTTTTCACGCTAAAAAATACGTATTCGTTGATCGTATTGACAATCGTGTAGTCTTTGATAAGGATTAAGTGACTTTCCACTATCTTCAACGTTAACAATCATTGACAATTGTGAGGTGTTTTAGTAACAATTGTAAGTTACAATGCTTTATTTGTAGAGGCCTGGCCATCGAATAACTCTTTTGACCTTAGCGTACACATATTTGTTTTTTAAAACGAAAATAACTTACACATATTTCCTCAATGTATGTTAACGGTAAAACCAATATGCACTACAACTTGATCACAAAGGGTGATACTCAAGATGTATTAATTAAAACTTGTGCATTAAAATATTAATAAGTATACTTTTATGTAGCTTTTATTACAATTCGGAAAGAGTTTTCTTCCTCTAAATAAGAAGTGAAAGCCTATGAGTGCACTTTTAAATAAGAGACTGATTTGTTTCCTACTGCATAGTTACTATTCATTATTTTTAGGGTGCTACACCCCCCTACTTAGTAATAGTATGTTGCTATTTAGGTAAGTGAAACATAGTTCACATGGTTGAACCCAAAAGTGTTGTACTACATATACTCCAAGATATATAGCTATAAAGATACTTTGGTAGAGTTTATATATAACAAGCAGGTTCTTTTAGTGTAATTCAAACTTGTAATCTCTTACTTATAGAATACATATGAAGTTACTATTTAAGTGAGTGAGATATAATTTAGTTGGTTAAACCAATATTTAGGGGTGTAGAAATTGAAAACAATTTGATGTAAATACACCATAAGATGTATAGCTTAAGAATCTGAGTTTTAATGTTTATCACAAAACTTACAAATGAGATATTTTGTTGTTGGAATTTTTATGTTTGATTTTCTTATGGTTAAATGTGTAGGCCTTTGGATAGTAGACATCTTTATTATGAAAGATGTCTTTAATAAGTATTAGAATCTTTTGGTAACTTGTGAAGCGAAGGACAAAAGATATCTTTGACAAATGTTTACCAAGGAGACCATAACCAACTACAACAAAACCAAAGAAGTTGGAATTTTTAGTGAGCATGTCTTAACTAGATCAAAAAGATGTCTTTAGATCCAAAGACATCTACTATGCTTTCAAGGCAAAAGGTCATAAGAGAATCCCAATTTGTGTTCTTACAAACTCTTGAGAAAGATGTTTTGGAGTTGAAAGAAGTCTACTAACTTTGGAAAGATGTCTACTATTAAAAGATGTTAATTTTTGAAGGTCATGACCTCTTTGTAAATAAGAATTTTGAGTTGTTCTTAGGCTTATTGAAAAGCTCTAAAAAAGGATCTACCTACTTGTAAAATTTCACATCAATTGAATGTCATTTAATTGGTCAAATTTGTCTTTAAAAAAATGCCTACAAAGAGCTACATGTATGAGTTTGAAGATATCTCTAATGAGACAATTGTCTTTGAGAAAGATATTCTAGATCAAAATGTCTTTAACACTTTGAAGTTTGTTTGAGTAGCAAAGTCTTAGTAGGAGTTGTTTATCAACTGGAATTCATTTGGCCTAAATTTATCAGTGTTAACAAAAGACATCTTTGATGAGAAAGATTTCTACATCAAAAGATAGCATTTTTTTTGGAAGACAATTTTGAACTTGAAGATGTCTTTAACAAAGATGTCTATGATAAGAAGGATATCTATGGTAGTCATCATGTAAAAAAATATAGTCATTTATCTTACTTATTCTAGTAAAAGGAAAATTCAAGATTTACTCTAGTCTACAATAGGAAAGCTCAAGAAGTAGACCCTTTGAAATAGATCCTTAATTTAAATCAAGAGTTGGAAAATTCATTATCATACTTCTAGTGATTTGCCTTTGATTATATGGTTTCCACTTCATTGAACAAGTTGGATCAATACTCTCCTACTGTGATCTAACATTAGTGTGCGCTACATTGAGACATTCCTTTAGCAATCATCTTAAGTAATTTAAGATTTTCATTTTGGGTGACAAGTTTCATTTTTTTTATATTTGTACTTTCTTTGTTTTTCTTACAAGTAGGGCTTCATTTTTCTATTCATTTTTTCTCTATGAGTATATTCCAAAGTTGTATTTGTATTAGGTCAATTCATTATATGTAATGTGAGGAATTTGAATTTCTAGATTTGCTTCTTCCTTGATTTTGTATTGGATCTTATTAACCTTTAGGTTAGCAATGGCATTGTTGTGACATGCCTCACATTTGTTATCCTAAGGGCTTTACACAAGTTCTTAAGGAAATTTCACAATTTTATTACCTTGAGGATTAGTCGTTGCATTATTGTAACAAACATCGTAAGTGGTTTCCCTATGCATTTTTTTGGTAGATTCTTAAGGGAATTCCAAAGTTTTAACCTATAGGTGAGTGGTGATTACATTATGAAAAATCCCATAGTAGTTTTGTCCTTAAGTGTATGTATTGTTGTATTGTGGTTTCTTGTAAGAATTCCTTAGTTATATTAATTTGTAGATCAATGGCATTACCACTTAGGTAAATCCCACATTATACTAAATCCTTATAAAGGTTGTGGTATTCTTTAAATTGCTTTTTGTAACACATTCAAAGATGTATAAAAGTCAACCCTTTGAATATGACATTCTTAACATGTATAGGCATCAAACATTTGAGTTCATTCCATTGTATATTTGTTTTTTAACTTATATTTTTATAGAAATTTTATAACTCATTGTACACTAGAGAATTGATCTAATAACTTAGATTTTCTAAATCAATAATCTTACTACTAAGATAATACCTTACTATTATTCAAGAATAATTTCCCTACATTAACCTAAGATATATTATGAGTCATGTTTTTTGGGTTATGTCAACAAGGCCTTGTTCACATGGCCCCATTGACGTGGCAATGACGACATGGGGTTTAATGTGTTGACGTGGCCTCGTCAACGTAGTGTTTGTTTTTTCCTATAAATACGTGCTCACCTGCAATGTTTATGACATCTTTTGTCATAGTTGTAGCGGAGCTCTTGCAGTTTTGTCATTCAAAAGTCAGAATATTTTTCTAAGTGCCTACAGTAGGAGTTAAAAAGTATATGGATCTTTATTCGAGCACTGTTGTACTTGATCGTGGCAGTGTGTGTGGCAATAAAGGCAAGCTTTTTGATAAACCTTACAACACTTTGAAATAGATTAATTATTTATTTCTGCATTTAATGTTTTATGCAATTTTCTTGAATGTTTTAAGCAATTAAGCTAAATTAAGCTAGATTAAATAGCGATTAGTTAAGCACATAAGCATGACCATTTCGAAGATACACTTAGCACTTGGTAATCCTAATAACATTTAACGTTTGGTAACCCAGTAGTGGTAAATGTGTTCAGGATGTGAATAGCAAGTGGAAATGGATGCTTATGTTAGAATTAGTTAGGTGCAACTAGTTACATTAAAGTAGCAATTTAATTATTTTATTTTATTCATTATTCTTTATCCTTAGGTGACTTAAAAACATAAAACATAAAAATGATAAAAATCATATGCCTCAATTGCACTTAACCATACCCTTGCATTTCACCAGTGTAATTACGAAGACAACGATTATAATGGTTAGTGTCACATCCTAGAGACTAGTGTACTTAGAAGGATATAAGTCCACAAAATTCGACTGGATCGCGTGTGAATGCTTAGTGATTCTTATGGTTGGATGTAACGTCTACTCAACGCTCATCATTGGTGCGGTTGCCAGGGACTTCTAGTTTGATACGTGTGCTATCTAGGACTTAATGAATATTATTTAAGATCATTAGAATGAATCCTAAGGTTAGAATCATTTGAAAAATCAATGATTATAATTATAATTTAAGCACACTAACTTTTTCTCTAATCCAAAATGTCTTCTTCTCATAGGCATGATGGTTCAAAACGACCAATGCCCCAAGAATTCAAAGTGGTGTACACTCATCCAAATGAGTCTATACTTGATTTCACCCTCATCCTGCATTAAGATGAGTAGTTGTGGTGGAGAGATATAAAGGGCAACATTGTGTTGCCTCTTGACCAATCTATTCCTGGGATGTTGCTCCACACTCTTAAGAGGTTAGGCATCCAAGACCTCCATGATGAATATGTTGTGTAGGAGCATGACTATCAGGACTATTGTCCCATAGAAACACAACACAAATGAAATTGGCACTAGGAGAAGCACCATGAAGCTACGAAGGGGAAATGGTTCATCAACCCCTTGTTCCTGTTGAATCAAGATGATAATAAAGATCCTTCCTTTGGGGGTTCTCAACATGAAGATTCTCCACCCCTTAAATTTGGTGAAGGGGGCTTAAACCTAAATTTGTAGTTCATTATTAGCTATCTCGATTCACGAAAAAGTGGGAGTTAAGGCTGGGGCTTGAGAAAGCATCATGATGATAGAAAACTTGATGATTGTGGTCATGACAAGTGAAGAGAAGGTGGAAAAATCATGGTGGTGGTAGTTCTCCTTCCTCTTTTTCCTCTTCATCTACATCTTTTTCTTCCTCCTTTGAATCTAATCAAAACCACAAGGGACAAGACTGTGATGGAGGTGAATAGTGGGATAATGATCGTAGGCCTTGCCATGAATGAAGGGGATAGTAGGGGAAATTATAGGCATCATTGAAATCATGACGATGATGAGCCCTTACTAGCAACTTGAAGCATGCTAAACATTGTAGAGGTAGTCAGGATTCCAACCAAGCATGTGAAAGATAATAGAATCAAGTGATTGGATATGAACAATATCCACAGATTTGATTAGGCATATAACTCAGATCCACAGATGCATCTTCAGGGCTTTCACGATGCCTATGCCTTGCAAAACATAGAAAATGATTGGCTAAATCTTAATTGGTTTCCTAGAACACTCATAAAAGAAGTAGAAAGTTGGTATTGCTTGTTGGAGCTAGAATCAATTCATAGATGGAGTATAATGCTTGAGTTGTTTAATGACAAATATCATATGTACTCTAGAGTGTCCAATTTGAGAAAGAAAATCCAAGGCTGGTGACAAGCAACAAATGAACCCTTGGACATAGTCATGGGTAGGTATTATTTTCTTTTGAATAGATTTCCTGGCCATGGTTATTCTCAACGGGAGCAAATTTGCCATATCATAGATGGGATCTAATTCAAAACAAGGAGAACTCTTGGGATATATGCCCAAGGGAGACTATTAGAACTAAGAGCCCATTAGATTTAAAGGTTGATTGAGTAGGTTGCAAAAGAAGAAAGTGAGTTAAGAAAATGGGAAAGTGCTGAGGAGTATAATCAAGACCCTTCCATTAGAAAAAAAGAAGGTTTGATTCTATGATAGTGAGGGGGAGGTACCACTTGATGAATTGGTGCAGTGAAAAACCTTGCAAATTCAAAAATCTGTGTTTGAAATTTTGGCTAACATTGACAAAATGTGAGAATCTTTGGATGAAAAATTTTAAAATGCTCTAAAAATTGCAAAAGAATCCAAAGAACAAGGTAGTGATTGTAACTATAGGAGAAGAAAAGAAGTTGAACGTGCCTACCAAAGGGGTAAGGGCAAGGTTGTGGCAATAGAAGAGGTTGTGAAGTCAAAATCAGATGATGTTTGTGGGTGTAATATCTGTCAATATGAACATACCAAGGGATGTTACCCTATTGTGTCACACTTACAAGAATTTGGAATGTATGCTCTAAAACCTACACTAGCACAAAGGTAAGCACCCAGAAGGGTAACTTATCCTCAAGGAAACCCAAGGCAGTTTCACTAACAATAATAGGCTTATTATCCAAGTGGAGGTCCACCACAACTATACAAGCAGTACCATTAGTGGTAGCATCCACAGTCATGGGGGATGCCACCACCAAGGTAGCAATACCTTTATAGGTAGCTAGATCTATATGGGTACTATGTTCAACAACCTAAATCTCTATGTGACTCCTCTAGTCACGCTTCTTTTCAACATTACTACTACCCTTCAAAGTATTACTGAACTCATTCTCCATCTCCTAAAGGGGAACCCCCATATCCTTATCACCCTCCTTATTTTTCAACACATGTTCCTCCATCCTCAACCTAATTACAGCCTGCTCCATCTATGCAAGGCAAAATTCCTACGCATTCGTAGCAACATAACACTACCAGGGCTATTAACTTATAGCCAACTCCTCAACCAAGTGGTTCAAAACAAAAATCCTATAAAAGACTATTCTTATAAACCAATAGTCCTACAAAACCCTCACCTACTTATGTAGCTAGTCGTCCTGTGTCTCCTTCATCCTCTACATCTATTCCTTTCGAGAATTCTTTAAATTAAACATCTCCCAAGATCTGTATTGTCATGTTAACCCATGCTGTATCTAATTGGATCAAGGCTGGCAACCTTCCCGGGAAAAGAGTTGATCCTGGAAGTCCACTCATCTACTTGTAGATTGTAGGAAATGAGCCATGTAAGGCTCTTCTTAATTTAGGTTCTAGTGTTAATCTGATTTTCCACAAAATGTACAATGCCTAGAACGTACCCCTTCTCAAGAACAGCAACATTTGTTTAGAATTAGCAGAACAATCCATCACTATTTTCTTGGGACTAGTGGAGGACATTGTGGCCACTGTCTATTGGTGGTTGTATCCTACTGATTTCCTAGTAATCAAAGTTGACAATTGCAAGGGGGACTTCCCAATCATTATGGGAAGGGCTTGGTTGTGTTAATGCATGAAAGGGCATCAGAGATCTTTCCCTAGAGATTTCCAAGGAAAACGCACTTTGAAAGATTGAGAAGAAGCGAGTTCCATGCATCACGTATAGTGATACATAGTTCAACTGTGTGTAGAAACTTTGGTTTATTAAAAGCACATCAATCAAAGCATGCAGACAGTGTGTAGATGAATATGATATCTAAGAGTGCCTGTATGCAGTAGCCACAAAATAGGAGGTTACCCATTTCCTAAAAACTAATTATGAGAGCAACACACTTTGCATGGAACCTACTAAAAGCCTAACTTGTGCCTATGTTGAAAGCATGGATGAACTAAAGCAAGTTCATCGCCAACTCTCTAATGATGAACCTTATGATACCAATTAGAGAGAGTTGGAAATCCCTTATAGTCTTAAATGTGAGAGAGTTGGAAATCCCTGATAGTCTTAAATGGAAGCCCTTAGAGTTAAAAACTCTACCTATCAGCATGAAATATGCATTTCTAAATAATGGCAAGCTAGTGATAATCAATGCCAACCTTACTCTTGAGTAGAAAAGGATGATGTTGAAGGTAGTTAACAAATGGCCAACAACCTTTGCTTTATCATATCCTACAATCATAGGGATTAATCCTATGATATGCTAGCATCTCATCTATATTAACCTAGCCATGAATCCAAAGAGGCAGCCATAGTAGCGGTTGAACCTTAAATTGAAACAAATCATCAAAGAGGAAATTGAACAACTTCTCAAGGTAATGTTCATCTATCCAATTACAAATAGTGAATGGGTTAGCCCATTTGTAATTGTGCCAAAGAAGAATGGCAAGTGGCAGGGCTATATTGATTTTAGGCTATTGAACATGGTGATGTTCAAAGATCAGTTTCCATTGCCATTTGTGGACCAGGTGTTAGACACTATTTTTGGGCATTACTATTATAGCTTTTTGGATGGTTATAATGACTATAACCAAATTCAGATCATGCCCAAGGATTAGGCCAAAACAACATTCACAAGTCCTTGGGAAACTTTTGCATATCATAAGATGCCCTTTGGTTTATGCAATGCCCCTACAACTTTCTAATGCCTTGTCCTAAGAATTATTTTGTAGTAGATTGGTAGTGAGGTGGAAGTCTTCATGGATGACTTCTCCACCTATGATGCTACATTTGAGCAAGCCCTGGACTACCCTGAGAAAGTGCTTATAAGGTGTATGGAGACTAATCTTTGTGTCAATTGGCAAAAGAGCCATCTTATGGTCTAGGAGGGCATTGTGTTGGGGCATAGAATTTCTCAAGCAGGGACTAAGGTGGACCCTAAAAAGATTCAGGTCATCCAAAGAATAACTTGCCAACCAAAAATCATTAAAGATATCTAGTCATTCCTTGGACACACTGGCTACTATTGGTGATTCATAAAGAATTTCTCTAAGATTATGTAATCATTAGTTGAGCTCACAAAGAAAGATGCTCTACTTATATAGATTAAGGAATGCAAAAAGGCATTCTAGCAACTTAAGGAGAAGCTTGTAGAGACTTCAATTCTACAAGCATTTGATGGGTTCCATCCATTTCACATCATGACAAATGCATTAAACTATGCCTTAGGAGATGTGCTTATGCGGTTGGATGATAAAAAATGTCCATATTACATCCACTGCATAAGCCAAAGCATTATGGGTGCCCAACTTAATTACACCACAACAGAGAAAGAGTTAATGTGATGGTATATGCTTTGGAGAAGTTTAGGCACTATGTGCTTAGATATAAGGTTTTGTGCACACTGATCATAGTGCCATGCACTTACTAATGAATAAACCAATGGTGAGTCCTTGTGTCATATGGTGGCTGGTGATCTTACAGGAGTTCGATCTTACAATGGTAGATTGAAAGGGGATTGAGAATGTGGTTGCTGATTACTTATCTCGGTTACAATGGGATAATAAAGAGGATGAAAGACCACTATCTAATCAATTTTCTGATAAACTTCTCTTTGCTGATGTAATAAATGAACATGTGTCTATTGAACTAAAATGGTATAATGGCATCCTCACTTATCTTCTAACTTAAGAGATTCCACAAGAGGTAGATCATTGGAAGAAACAATAGTTTCTTCATTAAGCCAAGCACTTGATGGAGATTAATGAATACCTTTACAAGGTGTGAATTAATGACTTGGTTTGGGGGCCACTATGTAGGAAGATGCACAACCATTAAAATATTGATGGAAGGGTACTATTGGTCAACAATCTTCAAGAATGCTCACCAATTCATCCACTCTTGTGAACATTGTTAATGAGACAATGGGATGACTGCTCGAATGAAGGAACCTTAGCAGTGGATCCAAACACTGGAACCCTTTGACATTTAGAGCATAGACTTCATGGGGTCCCATCACACCCATGTCAAATTGAAAGGTGTACATAATAGTAACTATTGACTATTGTATGGAATAGGCATAAGCAATAGTCATCACTAACTATACATCTTCCATTGCTGCATAGTTTGTACAACAAAATGTTGTAAACATGTGTTGAGTTCCATGTGCACTGATTTTTGACAATGGGCCTTATTTTATAGGTGCTACCTTTCATAAGCTCATGCAATGCTTGGGGGTTGAACATAAATTAACAACACCCTACCACCCCCAAGCCAATGGTCAAGCAGAGGTTACCAATATGGAGATCATAAAGACCTTAGCAAGAACAATTAGCAAATATAGAAGAGACTGGAGCAAAAAACTTAATGATGCCCTTTGGGCATACCGATGAGCATGAAAACTCCCTATAGGCTACTCTCCCTATGAGCTGGTGTACAAAAAATTACCAACTTTGCCAATTCAATCCAAGCTCTATATACTTTCAATAGCTTGTGATCTTGAACTTGACTTAAGCCTAGCACAAAAAGAGAGATCAATAAACCTTAACATGCTAGATGAGAATCAATTGGTGGCCTTGTTCTTGAATAAAGTGCACAAAGCATTCATTAAACAATGCCATGACCTTAGGATAAGGAAAGTGGAATTTCAATATGGAGACAAGGTCCTCTACTAGAACCCCACACACATACCTTAACAAACTAAGCTTTAGACATTGTGGAAATGACCATATATCATTTATGAAATCTTTCCTTTTGGGGCCATGTTGATTTACAAATTTGAGAGCTTAAACAAAAAGCAGCCAGTTAATACACAACAAGTCAAACCTTTTCATGAGTCAATGCAAGAAGTGCCTCATCGGATGGATGACCTCACTTAATCTTTCAGATCTCCTATTTTCAACTTAGTTGTGGGGGAGATGGGAATTCATGCTAACTATATAAGTGCCCCTTCCATTTTTCTACTTTTTTGGTTTACACCATTATTTTTCCAATTTTTGTTTTACAACATCATTAGTATGTTTTATTTTTTTGAATATTTTACAATTTTTTTATATTTTCCTTTATTTTTGTATGAATTTTTCTTATCTTCTAATAAAAGTCCTTTTTTGCTAACAGGACTCAGTGATGTTGTAGTTATTTACTAATGGTGGTTTGTACCTAATGTTTTTAATTGCTAATGTATGATTTCTATTTTTGAATTTTAATGTCCAATGACTAAGGTAGGTTTCTTTTTCATGGAATAAGTAGTGAGTCCACATCATCCACCCATCCACCAACTCTATGATTTTCCTAGTTTTGAAAGTATGAGGCCCCTTTTTCATTAATAAAACTTTAATGAACTTGTGACCTTTGTAGTTTCCAAACTTGAGAAGGATTCAAAGGTTTGAAAAGGGTGTGACTTTAAGGGGATTCAATACTCTTTATGCCTCTCTACTTACTTGAGTGCATGTGTGTTTTCATGGATTTCTTACCGTTCCGTGTCAACCAATAATAGGAAGTTGAATAAGTCTTTGCATGGTGCAGTTCCCATCCGAAAATTCATAAAAACATAAAATACCAAAAAAAAACATGATGGGAATTCAAAGGATACCCCTTACACAAAATAAAAAAGCTAGAAGCATTGGTTATGGGACTAGAAAGACATGTTACCCATGCTTGAAAGTCCCCTCTAACTAAGACCCTTTCTCACTTCTTGCTTCTCTTTCCTTCTCAAATGAGGAATGGTGATTATTTATGGGAGCATCCTTGTGTCTTGAGGGGGTGGACTAATCCTAAAGTGGTGATGCAAAGTCACTGAAAGTGATTGGTTTTTGTTTGGACTAAGGATGGACTTTATTGGGTCAGTTAACCATGAAATTCACAAAGGAATTCATGTGATTGTGATTGAGAAACCCATTCCACTCTCTATATCATCCATCAATGCTTTCCATAACTCACCTCACTACCAATTTTCATATTTTTATTTAATGTCTTAGTTTGATGTGTTGAACTTCTTAGGTAGATTCTTTGGGATTCGGTCCTTAACTTTTCATAACCATTAATCAACTGTGGGGTCCTTATATTCCTTAATTGAGATTATGCTAGGGAAAAAAGGGCATAAGCCTACTATGGGGAGGATCCACTTGCATAACTCTTGGTTGGGCTTGTTAAGTCTCTTATCCTTAGGCATTTTGTCAATCAAATCTTTTGCATTCCCCATGGGTTGCATCCAACTATGTGCTCCTTAAGTCATTTCTCCAATCATTCTCCATCTTTTAAGAAATCGCAAGCCCTCTTTGTGTATCTTATTGTGTTCATGGCTTTTTGGGCTTCCATTTGACTCCAACTTCATTCAAAAAATCTTTGTATTTTTCAAATTTTAACTTGGTCAATGGTATTTAATAGTAGCACCAACTAGACCTAGTTAATGCACCTGACCGTGTTGACTAGGCCATATTGACAAGGCCCAGTCCATGCATGGGAAAAATTATATATATAGTGTCCACCACTTAGAAGACTTTTTCCATTTTCTTCAAATGTAAGGGGACTTTTTGCAATTTTTTAGAGCTCAAAACCTTATAGCGCATGTAACTTTTAAATCGTTTGTCTAATTCACTTCGTTCTTTAGCCTTATAGCTTTTGGATCTACACTTTAAGTCATGGGTGCCACAAACCTTAGGTATTTGATAGAATTTTTTTTTGAATTTTTCTAACTTCCCCATGGGTTTAATGAATAAAATAATATTAAATCATCAACCTATGAGAGTTAAACCCCTCTAGCATACTTCAATAACCTATTTATCAGATAATAATAAAATAACATTAGAATAATCAAACCAGCCATGATCATAACTTAGCCAAGTGTAACTACCCAAGGGATAAGGAATTTCAAATGTTTCAAACTTCCACATTAAGTGCTAATTCTTGGTCATGTTGTGATTATAGATGACACCTAGACCAAAATTCCCACAAGAAGAAGGACCATCTCAACCATGGGATAAACGACCTAGAGCTGGAAGGGAGCAACAAGAACAAGCCCAAGAATAAGGCAATAGAAACTCATGCAATGGGACCTTTTCAAGAGGAGCCCCAAGTGGAATATGTCTGATAGATTCCTAAGGAAATGACTGTAACTAAACAATCCCATCAAGATGAGGTTCCAGGACCAGTGTTAAGATTAGAGGTCACATTGACTCAGGTCTGCCTTGATCAGATCAAGCCTTGCGACATCCAACGTTTAGTTTTCCAAGAATTGAACTTTGGAACATTCTTAGAACATGCTCCCCCAAAAGTTAAGATGCAGTTATAAAACTCTCCCATGTGGCCAATCATCAGTTCCAATGGGAAATGGTACATGGAGGAGACATATCTCTTCTAGAACAGTAGGTAGGCAAGAGCCATTATGAAGATCAAGGACATTCAGGTGTCCTACTCGATGAAGGCCATTGCATAGGCCCTTGGGTTGCCTAATATTGGAACAAATTTGGTAGATATCTCTACACAAGAAAACCTAAAGAAAAAGAAGGAATGGACCCAACGATGTTATAGAGTGGATCGTAAGGATTATGGCATGCTCACCCTAGCGGAGTGAGTATATTTCAAGATAGTGGTTGATTACCTCAATTTGATAGTGAGGCTCAGTAAGATGCCTACCTTTTCCACCCATGCATGTGTTGATTTGAGTGAAAAATTCCCTGTGAACCTTCCACAATTGATCTATCTAGAGATAGAGAAGCAATTTAAGGAAAATGAATGTGAAAGCAAGGCCCTGCCCTTTCCCTGCCTCATCAAAAAATTATGTAAAAAAGCAAGAATAGTTTACTACACCTATGATACAATTCATCATACTCCTTCTGCCTCTTGGGTAGAAATGATGAAAGATAAGACCCAAACCATAACTAAGGAAGAGGAGCAACAACCACCACCTTTACTTCCCACTCACGAAATAATTTTGGAGTCCCACACTATCCTTGAATGAATGTGCAAGATCCAAGAGCAAGTTTTGCATGAGTAGGAGCAACGAGTAGGAACAAGTGGTGGTAATTTAGTTGTGTATCGCCTAGCGATGAGTCAGCTCAACGAAGTGGCTTGAATCATCAGCAAGATGGAGGAAGGTGAACCAATATTTTTAGCTCAAAGAACAAAGCTGCCTGTGAGATCAAATCTTAGTGTTCAAGAGGTAATGGTCTCTCTCTCATAATAGTAGTGATTCATAGACATCTCTATCAATGTTGCTACTTTCTTGGTGTATCTAGAGGAGGGTAAGGGGGTAACTGTCTTGGTGATGCAACACCATGGGTTGGAGACAATAGTAGAGGTGGTTGTTGATAGAATTTTTGAAGCATTAAATACATCTGCAATGTTTATACCAAATGTTTCTGCACTCAGAGATGTGTAGACATCCATAGGAACAATTAGCAACAAATTGAGCGTAGCCCAGCATAAGGAGTTGTTGGATTAATTGGTGGAAATTGGACAACTGATTTCAAATGTCTTTGACCTTTTGGATATGTTGGCGACCGTTTGGGACGCGACTGCCAACGAGTGTCCTC
>MNCI01030304.1:689844-721106 GCA_015680685.1 Gnetum montanum | reverse complement strand
TGGGATTGTTGCCACTGTGATCAAACACAGTATCTCTGTACGAACTTTGGATGTAACGTGTTTTCCCAATGCTCATGTAGATGTAATAAGATTGGGCATTGGCCTTTGGGGTGATCATACAGGCATATGTTGCATTCATATGTATGATTGGCAATTGAGCGTTTATTCCCTTCATTATTTTTCTCTGAATGTCTAATGTTTTGTCCTGCTTCTTGGGTTGTGAAAACTCCATCTCCAATGATGTTGATATATACTCCACACTTTTATTCATCCATTCCAGCATATTATTGATCTTTGCCTTGGCTTCTTCTAACGATTGTTGTATTGTCAAAGATGATGTTTCCACCTTGAGATTTGTTGATCTCTCCTTGTTATGATCATGGACCTTTGTTGAGCTAATATTTTGGTCCTGTTGATGTTTTTCAACACTCTCCCATGTAGCTAATTCTCCTTCTTCTTTTGCTATCCACTTAATAAGCTCTTGGATTTGATGGGTTCGTAGGTTGTATAGTTGACCTTGGGCATACGTTCCTAAGGTCTCTTATATTTCATTACGTAGCCCATCGATAATATGGTACATTAGCCTTTCCTCAGAAAACCCATGGCCTAGATAGTTGTTTAAGAGTGCATAATATCTTTCTAAGGCCATGTCCAAGGGTTCATGTTTTGCTTGTTTCCATCCTTGGATTTGTTTCCTCAAGGCTGACACTCTTGCATAGGTTTGATATTTTTCGTTAAAGACTTCTACCATTGTTGACCAGCGTCGTATCGAATTTGGTTTTAACGATCTATACCATACTTTTTCTTGGTCAACAAGTGTCATAGGGAAGAGCTTAATTTATTGTCACCCGTTATCAATGTTGTTCCACGTACAGGCATCATAGAAGGCTTGTAAATATTGATACGGGTCTAAATCATAGCCTCTTGAGAAGTTAGGGAAGTTGTTTAAATCGAGCCTGGGTAGATGACTCTCTTTACGATGCCTACATGAGATTCGAACAGCCTCTTGTATTTGCGTTAGGCTTGTAGTGGCCAGTGGGGGTTCATTGTCATCTGGTAAGTTATGTTTTCATGTGTTGCGATGATGTTGTTTCCGTTCATTCTTATAAGAAACCCCCACCTCAGATTGCATACTCCAATCTTCATCGTCATATGGTTCATTGGTTCTCCAATGAACTTTCTCACTAAGTGTGGCATTATTATTATCTTGTAGGAGAGGCATTGTTGTGTGTGAATTTATGTGACTTTTTATAATTACTTCTTTTTTTTCTTAAGAGATATATCGTTAAGTCCTTATACAATGACCTTGTATGATATAACTAATCTAGATAACTAGCACCATCCCCGACAACGGTGCCAATGATGAGTGGCGAGGTACCCCTACACTCAACCATACGAAACGAGCGTCGCACGTGTGATCCGGTCGAACTCCGTAGATGGACTAGTTGTGGCGCCTAGATAGTTAGCCTTAGGTCGTAGTTCGCTGTCTTCCCACCTGGACTAGTATTGCATTTGTCACGTATGGTTTAGTCCAGATGAGGTGTATGATGTGTTCCTAATTCTAACGCTATTCCTGAAAGGAGTGGAAAATAATATTTAACTAAGCTAAGCTAGGAGGAAAAGGGTAAGAAAATCTAATCTAGCCTAAGTGCGATGAGCAACCGATTCCTTGATTAACCGTACACATCTTGGACTTCGTGCACAACTACCACTGGGACTACCAAGCGTAGATCCTAGGTACGCCACTGGGATTACCAAGCATAGATTCCAAATACGCCACTGGGTTACCAAGCGTAGATCCTAGCTACACCACTGGGCTACCAAGCAGTCACACTTAAATACTCGTAATCAAGTTGTACTCGTTCCGCTTCTAGGAGTTTAAGGGTGAGAGAAAGAAAACAGTAAATAACATTAAATAAATAACAAATAAATAAATGACAAAGTGAATGCTGCAATGATGAAGTAATCTTGATCTTTATTGTTGATCATGTGCATGTCCAAGTACGACACACTCGAATAAAGACACCGTACAATTACATTCATCACACTGCGGGAAGACATGGGGAAAAATCTAACTCTAGAGGGATCAAATTGCCAGAGCTTCACTACTCTAAAACTGGGATAAGAAACAAGGGAGAGTTGCTTGTTATTTATAGATATGGTGGTGCACTGCGATATTGCGTACGTGATATCACGGGGGATGCGATATCGCATATACAATATCGCGGCTACTGATACAACAGGGCTGTGATATCACGGCGACTGATACAACAAGGCTGTGATATCATGACTGCGATATCATAGCCAGAAAATTCATGACTCATCACCTTACTTACCATTAATGAATTCCTTCTTAGAAATCCAATCATGGGAAATGCTTTCCAATGATACCCTACTTGTTGTGATTGAGAAACTGAGAGTTGCTCCTATAGCACAACTACTAGCTAATCCTATAGTATGGAATTTTCTAAATGTAGCTATTTTTGAGTTAAGTTGGATTAACTAGACTCTTTCATTTATTGTTGCTGAGTTCTTTCAAAACTAGATGCAATATTTTGTCATTTTACAAATCTACTAGTTATGTGAAAAGGATTCTTGTTGGGGTCATGCACATTCCTCTTATAAAGAAACAATTCCTAGGTACCAAAGATGAGCCCTATATTGGGGGTTTTCCTTCATTACTCATCTTCTTAATTATATCTTTTGAGTTGGAAGATGGAACAATAATGAACAAGGTCAATTTTGATGCATCTTGAGCTTGTGGAACATCATTTGATAAAAGGAAGTACCAATCTCATTAAGAGGAAAAACATTAAGCACTTTTCAACCTAGGCCTCTATTTTTTGCAAATCTAGTGATTCCATTCAATGACACAACATAAGAGAAGTTGGGTGCCTAGGGTAAGCCATTAAGATGTAATCATTTTCCATAAAAATTTGACATGTATTTAACAAATTTTTGAAAATTATATGCTATAAAAACATGCAATGAGAATCCTCTAGCTTAATTTGTTTAACCAAATTCATGTCCTTCTACATGTGAACATAAATTTATATGACCAAGCTTAGAAAAACTTTCAACATGTGAAAATTGATAGAAAATAGCTCTTCAAAAGATCCAACAAGACTAGTGAAAATATCTTTAGATAAAAATTCCACTAAAAGATTAAAAGGAAAAAAAAAAAAAAAAACATACCATTGCAAATTATGCACCATACTAGGCTTCTTCCTCTAAACAAGAAGAAAACTAGGCTCTAATTTTTCTATCTCAATGACAACATCCCCAAACCTCCATGCAATTCCTATGTCCATTGCATGCATATTTGCCTATGAGCTAAATTCAAAGAAAAATATGTTTCTCCTTAGAATAGTAATTTTAATCATCATTAAGGGCCATGGATGCTTCACCCAAGTTTGTATATCTTGGAAAGATGGACCATGGTTGAAGAATGTACCCACAAGTGCATATCTGAAAGATAATAAAAATTCAAAAAGCCTCCTTAATTCACAAAGCCATAAAATTAATTTATGCTCATAGATCCATTTTTTCTACTTGCACTCAATGCATATCCTTGAAGAATTCTTTGATAATCCCATCTCAGAATCTAATGTCACAATTGTTGTTATGGTGATGCACTAATCAGTACCATTGAATCCTTGGAATACTAACACAAATCTCTTCTTCTAAAATAAGTGTCTTACCATGTGCATAATCCCTACTTATGTATAAAGATAATTTGGTGGAACATTAGGATGCTAGTGTGACTATAACTTGTAATTTTCTACTTATAAAATTCTTATCAAATTACTATTTAAGTGGGTGAGGTGGGACTATCATTTAGAGTGATGGTAATATACTTATTTTTCAGATTAGAAGGTCTAGGTTAAAGCAAAAAGTCATTAGGCGTTTACTTAATGGGATGAACATTAAGCCTTTAAGAGATAATTCGTTTAGTTAAATTTGAAATTATTTGACTATGTGTGGGTGGTAAGGTGTGTAATAGTAATAAGTGTTGAAACCCAAAATAATTGAAACATAGGTACATCCCAAGATTTATAGAAGTTTATAACTCAATGCTGCCTAGTAGAATCAAACTTGTGACTTGGGATTACAAGGCCAAAACTTGTACCACTAGGCTAATACCTTATTATTTCAATAAATAACACCTATAGTATTATGTCCTTATTCTTGAATGAAGTCATATCATAATAAAGATGATGTTAGTTCATAATAAATAATGTAATTATTATAATATGACCTAAAATGGTAAGTTGTAATAAGATGCAAAAGGACATGTTGTAATAACGAGCATGTCTCTTGAAGTAATCTTTGGGGGTTTGACCTAAGGTATTTATACTTATGTATTAAAGGTTGTGCCAACATAGAGTTTTAGATGTTAGAGTATATACATCATTTTAGCACTTTCTCAAGGTAGTCCAAGGCTTGCTCAAATGTAGCAACATAAGTGGAGAAGTCATCAATGAAGACTTCCACACCACTTCTGATTTGTTGTTGAAAAATGCTCAGAACTTAGCATTGAAATGTAGCAAGAGTGTTGCATAGGCAAAATGGCATCTTGGGATATGCAAAAGTCCCCCAAGGACTCGTGAATGTTGTCTTCGCCTAGTCCTCAGGTGCAATTTGAATTTGGTTATAACAATAATAGCAATGCCCAGACATTGTGTCTGACACCTAATCAACAAATGGAAATGGAAAATGATCCTTGAATGTTGCCATATTCAACAATCGAAAATCAATGCAAACCTGCTACTTGCCACCTTTCTTTGGCACAATCACAAGTGGACTAACCCACTCACTATCTACAATGGGATAAATGAAATTTTCCTTGAGGAGTTGTTTGATTTCCTCTTTGATGATCTACTTTAGCTTAGGGTTTAATCGCTTCTATGGCTGTCTCTTTGGTTTCATGGTCGAATCAATGTAAATGTGATGTTGGCATATTCAAGGATCAATGCTTGTGAGTTTAGGATATGACCAAGCAAAAGCAATTGACCATTTTTCAACCACATTCAATAGCATATTTTTCTACTTTGGTGAAAGATTTGCATTGATTATGACCAGCTTCCCATTTTTAAAAAACACATATTCCATTCGAATCGATAGCATTTTTAGTTCAAGGGGCTCTTTGTTGAAATTTTCAGAAATCTCCAACTCTCCCCAATAAGTATCATAATTTTCATCATCATAGAGTTGGTGATGAACTTGATGTAATTCATCCATGCTTGTGACATATGTGCATGTTAGGCTCTCAATCAGTTCCATGCAAAGTGTACTGCTCTTAGAATTAATAGTCAACCACTGGATGCCCTTCTGTTTTATGGCTGCTATGTATAGAAATCTTTGATTTTTTTCTTCTAATGCACACTACTTGCATGCAAAGATAGATCTTTATTTTACAGCCTAGAGTTTCCGCACACAATTACACCTTATATCACTGTATGCAATGCATGAAACTCACTTCTTTGATCTTTCTGAATGCATTTTCTTTAGATATTTCTAGGAAAAGATCTCTGATGCCCATTCTTGCATCAATGGTGCTAATCCATGTGCTTCCCATGATGATTGGGAAATCTCCTTTGCAGTTCTTCACCTTGATCACTAGGAAATCAGTAGAATAAAACCACCCACAGATAGTGATCATAATGTCTTTCACCAACCCCAATGGAATAGTGATGGACTGGTCTATCAATTCTAATATGATATTGCTCTTCTTAAGAGGAGGTAAGTTCCAAGTAGTGTACATCTCATGAGAAATTAAATTGACACCAGAACCTAAGTTGAGAAGAGCTTTGCACAGTTCATTCCCAGCGATCTGTGAATAAATCAGAGGACTTCTAGGATCTGGTAACTTCCTAGGAAGGTTTCTAGCACGAATCCAATCAGATACTACATGAGTAAGCATAACAGTATGGATCCTGGGTAATGTTTGGTTTGAAGGGGACTCGAAGGAATTTGATACAAAGGAACACAAAGGAACAAGGTTGTCAACCATAGGTGTATTTGAGGGGTTAGGTGGAATGTGTGGTTGGAAGAAAGGTCTTTTCTTTGATCAAGTGTCCAAACCACTCAGTTGATTAATTGGTTGTAGGTTAATGATCCTAGTAGGATTGCGTTGTTGCAATTAAGCTAGTAGTTCACCTTGCATAGGTGGAGTAGGTGGTTGCTATGTAGCTAAAGGAGGAAGATGTGCAAGAATAGAAGGAGGATAAGGGTAAAAGGTGGTATTCCTTCTTGCATGTGGAGAATGAGTTTCATAATAATCAAAAAGGTGGTAGTGAGATTGGAAAGTAGAAACATGATTGGAGGAGTCACGTGGAGATAGGGGTTGCTGAACGTAGTACCCATATGGATTAGGTTGTTTGTAAGGGTATTGCTACCTTGGTGGTGCCAGCGCCCATGACTATGGTTGTTACCACTATTGATATTACTCATATGGTTACAATGGAGATCCATTTAGATAATATGGTTGTTGCTAGTAGAACTACCTAGAATTACCTTGAGGATAAGGTAATCTTTTGGATGTTTGCCTTTATGTTAGTCATGGATTCAAAGCATACACCCCAAACTCCTGTAAGTGTGACACTATGAGGCAACATCTCTTAGGATGTTCATACTAGTAGATGTCACATCCACCATCATCATTTGATTTGCTTCCCACAACTTCTTCTATTGTAGCAATCCTATCCTTACCTCTTTTCTAGGCACACTGAACTTCCTTGCACCTTCTACACTCACGATCACTACCTTGTTCTTTGGACTCTTCAGTAATTTTTAGGATAGCTTGAAATCTACTATCCAAGGAGTCCCATAACTAATCAAGCTTGGGCATAATTTTAGATTGAAATTTTTGGAGTGGCAAGGTTTTCCTATTTACCACCTCATCAAGTACAAATTCTTTCTTATTGTCATAGAATCAAACCTCCCTCTTTTGGATGAAAGGATCATAGTTGTACTCTTTTGCACTTTCTCATTTTCTTAATTCACCCTCCTCTTTAGCTACTTGCTTGATTAGTCTTTGTATATAACAGGTGCTTAATTCTAATAGTTTCCCTTAGGCATAGACACCAAGGGTTCTTCTCATTTCTAGTTGAAGCCTATCTATAATGTGGCAAATTTGATCCAGCTGAGAATAACCATGGTCAGGAAATTTGTGCATTAAGGAACAGGATTGACTGATGGTGGCATCCAAGGGTTCATGTGTTCCTTGTTTCCATCCTTGGATCTACCTTCTCAAGTTGGAGACTCTGGAGTACGTTTGATATTTGTCATTGAATAATTCAAGCATGGTACTTCATCGTCTAATAGATTCTAGTTCTAAGGATCGGTACCAGTGTTCTGCTTCGTTAATGAGTGTTCGTGGAAACAACTTAAGCTTTTACCACCCATTCTTTATGTTCTACAAGGCACATGCATCTTGGAAAGCTTGGAGATGGTTTGCGATTCTGAGTTATATCCCCCTTCAAATCAAAGAATATTATTCATGTCTAGCCTTTTGATTTGACTATTCTTTACATGCCTTGTTGGAATGCATACTACCTCTGCAATATTAAGCATGCTTCGAGTAGTAAGCAAAGGATCATCAAGGCTTTGATTTTGATGCCTACAATACCCTCTGCTACCCATTTGTTCATGGCAATGTGCCTCTCTTGAATGTCTGTGTCCTTGGTCTTGCCTTTCCTGACAATCCCTTTGGTTATCCCAGTCTCGTTGGTCATTTTGGTTACCTCCATCATGTCCACGCTCTCTATGGTTATGATTAGAGGCATAAGAAGAAGAGGAACAAGGACTAGCACCATCATGGTGCCTGCTACCATCCCTTCGGTGATTGCGATCATGATCATAGTTTTGTTTCTTGTTCACATCCTTACTTTAACTTTCCCCTTTGGATCCTTCTTTGTTATTAGATCCTTTCTTACCAAAACCAAGATTGTGAATTGTGGACTGCAAGTTCTAGTTTTGACCTCTATGACTAAAGTCAAAGAGAGGAATTTCATTGAATGGAAAACCCCTAGAGAAGGTTTTCCCACCATCTTTTTGGTACAACAAGAATGAGGAATCATTAAATCCTTTTCCCTTTGCAAATTCATGACATTGTTCTAATTGGTGATCCCAAAGAAATTATGCCTTAGTGGGACAATAATCCCTAGTATCACTATCTTGCACAACATATTTAGCATGAAGTTCATGGAGACCCCATCGTATAAGAATTTGTTGAAGCATTACATAAACGAATTGGTTGGGTGATGACACAATGTTTTCCTCCATGTCACGCCACCACAGCTATTCATCCTAATGTAGGATGAAGGTGAAATTTGGTACATACTCATCAAGATGAGCATATACCACTCAATATTTTTGAGGCATCGGCTGATGAGCTCCATCAAACTTAGGTAGAGAAGCATTCCTGTGAGAAGAAGACATTTTCAATTAGATGATAAAAATGCAGTGTGCTTTTAGAAGTTGTTGTAGTAATCTTAAAATGTGATATGACTCTAAGGTTCATTCAACAACTTGAATAATTTTCACTAAATCCTAGATAGCACACACACAAAAACCAAAAGGCCCTTAGCAATGGTGCTAATGAAGAGCAACGAGGTACCCCTATGCCCAACCATATGAATTACTAAGGCATTCATGTGTGATCTAGTCGAATTCCCTAGACCCATATTTCTCTGATGCACTAGTTCTTCTAGAAAGTGAAATGGGCATTGAGAACATTTATTATCTTCCCAACTGCACTTGTGAAGCTCAAGTATATGATTTAAGTGTAATTGAGGTACATGATTTTTATCATTTTATGTTTTATACGTTTAATCACCTACAAGAAGAATGAAAGATTGAGTAATTTAAGATCTATTTCATTCACTACCTAGCTAGCCTAAGACAAGTACCTATCCCACTTTCCTGGACACAGCTTGAACACATATAGTGCTACTGGGCTACCAAACGCTAAGTGTTTTTGGATTACCAAGTGTTACATGTATGCTTGAGATGGTCATGCTTATGTTCAATAATAACTAAAAATTAATTTCTTAAGTTAAATGCATTAACGTAAAGTGCATGAATGTGAAGTGCATTAAAGGAAACATTAATTCTATTCTCAGTGCTGCAAGGATTATTAAAAGGATTTTTTTTAATTCCTGTCACATTATTATGCTTAGGTACATTAGTGTTCGAACAAAGATTCATGCAGACTTAGACTCCTACTATGGGCACTTAGAAAATATTCTAACTTTGGAGAAAACAAACTACAAGCACTTTGCTAACTATGAAAAAAAAATAATATGAAAATCGTGAGCCTAAGCACTATATTTATAGGTTGGCAAGTACCCTGTAATATCATATATCTGACATCGTCTCCTAGGCTTTGACATCTGATACCCAATGTCGTGGCTCTAACATTAGGTACCAAATATCAGAGCATGCAAAAACATGATTCATCAAATATGTTTGTGCTTATATGTCTTTGCATATTTCTCTTGTAATTGTCAAGCTCATGATGGAGGACTATGTTATTGGGTTTAAGCTTTTTAGACTTTTAAAATACTAGTCATTCCTATTTTTGATGATTACAAATCCTCTGATCTTCTTGTTATTGAGGACTAATGATATGTATATTTAATTTCTAATATTTTTTCATGTTGAAAATATGATTTCTTTTTCTTAATATTTTTTAAACCTCATGTCTTGAAGAGGTCGTGTATCTACTTGGAACGATGCTTTTTAATTATTGTGCTATCATTTGGAGTTTTAAGAGTGTTTCAATTCTTCTTTACTAGTAATATATGTGTTCTTGTTTACACAATTGACGAGTGACGAGGTACCCCTACACTCAACCATACGAATACGAGCATCTCACGTGCAATCCGGTTGAACTCCAAGGACTAAGTGCTTAGGCGCCTTAATGGAATACTTAAGGTTAATTAATCGTCGTCTTCCCAAGCTTACTTGTATTGTCACGGTTGTATGGTTAAGTAAGCTTGAGGTATATGATTTTTATATCTTTTATCTTCTTAATGTCTTATGCTAATAGGGGAAGGTGAAGAGAACTAAGTGACTAACTTTCATTAACCATTTACTAACTAAGTTCTAATTGTCCTAACACCAGTATCCATTCCCACTTACCACACACACCCTGAACCAGTGCAACGCTATTGGGATTACCAAACGCTATTCGTTACTGGGTTACCAAGTGTTGCACACATGCTCAAAGCAGTCGTACTGAGTGTACTTAACTAGAAGAGTCAAGGGTTGAGAGAGATTAATTAACTAGGAAAGCATTTAAAAATTCAACAGTAATTAATTCCTATTTAGCTTAGTCCACATGGTGCAAGGTTTATCAGAAAGTTTATCTTTATTGCCGTACACAAATATGTGCTCAGGTACAATTTGCTTGAATAAAAATCCATTCACTTTAAGACTCCTACTACGAGCACATGGAAATTATTCTAACTTTGGAATGGTAAAACTACTATAGTTTGGCTAAGGGTCTAAGTCTAAGTGCCTAAAACAGGGAAACCTGCCTCTTATTTATAGACATTGTGGTAGGCCACGATATCGCAGATGCAATATTGTGTACGCAATATCGCGTATACAATATCACGTACGTGATATCGTGGCTCATCATACCCCTATGACTGAATGAAAACTCGTCCTCGAGTTCCTTACAAAATATTGGGAAGGTATGGGATTATTGACTTGAATGACACTAATAGTGAATGGGGTGACATGTGAACGGATCATCATTACAATACATGACAAAATTAGTGTTCATGATAACAAGAATGAACAGTATACACATATGACATCCAGCCTTATTTGGCAATTGAAAGAGAAGAGAGAGAGAGAGAGAGAAGAAGATGTGTTGCTACCGATGCCAAGATTATGCCTTTCGTTGTCCATCCATAAGTGCCTCATCAATCTTGTCCCTTGTATAATGATTCAAGCACCAGTCCATTCTACATGTTCCTTGTAGATCCACTCCATTGTTGTATGATTACCATTTGCACACACAACACAGTCTTATATTATCAAGGGTAAATGAATCACAATCCAGTTGATACCTTGCCTCAGTGTAAGGTCCATTAGCTGAGTTGTGATATGGCTAATTTGGATGTTAGAGATATAATACTGGTGACTACCCAAGGTGTAGGGGTTAAGAGAAAATCAAAAAAATTGGACCAGGACCCCCATGACTAAGAGCAAACCTTCGGTAGCAATAGAATGGAAAAAGATAAGGAATAAGAAAGATGGAGAAAAAGAAACAACTGTTACACCAATGAAATGGATGTTAGAGATGGGAATGAAAAAAATAACTGGTGATTGCAAAAATGTTTAACAGAAAGAAGTTAACTGATGCACCAAATAGGAATGCTAGTGGGTCCTCCCCAAAGCAGGCTCATGCCCTTAATGCCCTGACAACTCCACATTCAAAGAGTCCATAGGCTCTGAAAATGCCATTTGGAAGCAAGAGTTAAAGTATTAACCACAAGAATTTACCAAAAAAGAAAATAATGCATCAACCAAAATATGGACTATTGATACAACCAGCAATGAGGTGGAAAATGGAGAAAGAATGATGGAAAGAAGAGAATGGAATGGAGTCTCAAGAGCAAGGTGGTGTACAGCCCCTTGTGTATTAATGGTTAATGTGACTTAGTAGATCTCATTCCAAATCCAGCCTCAAAAAATCCACATCCAGTGACTTCACATTAATACATTTGGCCAATTCATCCACTTGAAGTAATGAGAATGATCTCGCCAAAAATTCATCACCATTTCAACGAAACGAGAAAGGAGAAAGTAGGAAATGAGAAAGGGCTTTAGTTAGAGGAAACATGTTTGTTTAGTTCCATAACCAGTTCTTGTAGCCCAAATGATTATTTCATCTAAGGGTGTGCTTTGAATTCTCACTGTTTTTTTTTTTTTTTGCGTGAGAACCACACCATGCAAAGACTTATTATTTTTATTAGCTTAGCTTCCCAACAATGGAGCAACATCGGAATGGTAAGGAAAACTCAAGAAGAAAACATCCAAGCACCCAAGAGAATGGCCAGCACAACTACATCAAATCCCCTTGAAGTCACACCCTTTTCAATCCTTGAGTCCTTCTTTAGTTTGAGAAATGGCCAGTCACCAATTCGTTGATAGTTCTTATTATTGAAAGAAAGGAACTGTTCAGTTCCAAGCCAAGAGAGACCATAGAAATTCATGGATGCATGGATGATGTGGACTCATTGCCTGTGATATTAAAAGAACCATACCTTAGTATCAACATTATACCTCAAAGGTAAAAACAAAACATTAGAAACCAATGGAATACAATTTATACCATCATCAAGAGCACTTATTAGGTGAAAAACCTAACAAAATAAATAAACACACAAATAAACGAAAAATTATGAACAATGTTGCAAAAAAAAAACAAGGAAAGTTAAAGAAATTTGTAAAATAAATTCTTAAAAAGGAACTGAGGGCCTTGATTGATCAGCATAGGTGGCCATCTCCCCCATGATTGAGTTGAAAGGAGGAGATCCAAAATAATGAGCGAGGTCTTCCCTTTGCAGAGGTATTATGTGCACTAGCTATTCTAAGTTCATAAAAGGGTTTGGTTTGTTTCACATTGACCAGTAGTCGCTTATCAGGGCCCTCAGGTTTGTATATGGTCATGGTCCTTGAAGGAAAGGTTATATGAATGATGTAAGACCCTTCCCACAATGTTTGAAATTTTGTGCATTGTGGCACATGTGTGGGGTTCTAGTAGAGGACCTTATCTCTTGGTTGGTACTTAACCTTTTAAATTTCAAGTCATGACGTTGCTTGTTATGTGCCTTATGCAACTCATTTGATGATAGGGCAACTAATCAGTTCTGGTCTAGCACGTTTAGAGTTGCTAACCTTTGTTTTTGTGCTAGATCCAATTCGAGGTGGAGGTCACAAGCCATGGATAGCGTACAAAGCTCAGTTTGAATTGGAAGCTTTGGAAGTTTTCCGTACACTAACTCATAGGGAGAGTAGCCTGTAGGGAGTTTCCAACTGGAGCAGTATGCCCAGAGAGCATCATTCAGTTTAGTGCTCCAATCTCGTCTATAATTGCTAATTGTCCTTGTTAATATTTTAGTGATCTCTCGATTAGTGACCTCGGCTTGGCCATTAGCTTGGGGGTGATAAGGTGTAGTAAATTTATGTTCAACCCCTAAGCATTACATCAAATGCTGAAAGGTTGCACCCGTGAAGTGTGTTCCATTATCCGAGATAAGTGCATGTGGCACACCAAACCTATTTACGACTTGTTATTGCACAAATCATGTAGCTGTAGATGATGGGTAGTTTGTAACAGCAGCTGCTTCAACCCATTTCATTAGATAGTCAATAGCAACAATGATGTAAGCTTTTCCATTGGACATTGGTGTAATGGGCCCCATAAAGTCTATTCCCAAAATGTCGAAGGGTTCTAAAGGTTAAATCCACTGTTGCAGACCCTCCATGCTAGTAGTCATTCCCCCATCACATTGACAGCACTCGCAAGATTGGATAAATCGATGGGCATCCCGGAATAATGTTAGGTAGTAATAACCTACAAGTAGGATCTTAATAGTTGTTCGTCTCCCTGCATAGTGACCCCCACAAGGGCCTTCATGAGAATCTTGGAGAACTCTTAGTTGGTCCACCTCAGGCACACACCATCAAACCAGGCCATCAGGACACACATTATAAAGTTGTCCGTTGATCTCCATGAAGTACTTAGCTCTGTGAAGAAACTATTATTTCTTCCTAAAGTCCAACTCCTGTGGTGTTTTTTGGGTAAGGAGATAGGTGAGAATGCTACTATACTAATTCATTTCCATGGGTTGGTTATTCACTACACCGACAAAGAGGGCTTCGTCAGGAAAATGATCGGATATGGCATATTCATCCTCTTTGCTATCCCAATGCAACCAAGATAAATGATCTGCAACTACGTTCTCGGTACCCTTTCGATCAATCATCGTTAGATTGAACTGNGTAGGGATGTTTTTGGTCATCTAACTATGTAAGTACAGCTTCTAAGTCATAATTGGACGCATTAGTCATTATATGGAATGGTCTAGACCAGTCAAGAGCTTGTAGAATAGGAGTTTCTACAAGCTTTTATTTTAGAGTTTGGAATGCTCGTTCACATTTCCTAGTCCATTCGAATGGTGCATCCTTCTTTGTGAGCTCTACCAACGGTTTGGAAATCTTGGAGAAGTTCTCAATGAATCTCCTATAATAGCTAGTGTGTCCAAGGAATGACTGAATGTCTTTAATAGTTTCCGGTTGGTGGGTGATTCCTTGGATGACCCTAATTTTATCTGGGTCTACCTCTAGTCCTGAATGTGAAATCTTATGCCCAACTACTACGTCCTCTTGGACAATCAAATGTCTTTTCTGCTAGTTGAGCCTTAAGTTGGTTTCTACACATCATTTTAGCACTTGCTCTAATTGGTCCAAGGCTTGATCAAAGCTTGTTCCATAAGTGGAGAAGTTGTCCATAAAGACTTCCACTCTGTTTCCTATCTGCTATTGGAATATGCTTAGAACCAGGTGTTGAAACGTAGTAGGAGCATTGCACAAGCCAAATAGCATTTGTTTATATGCAAATGTTCCCCAAGGACTAGTGAATGTTATCTTGGCTTGGTCTTCTAGGGCTATCTATATTTGATTGTATCCACTATAACCATCTAGAAAACTATGATAGAGATTCCCTGCAATGGTTTCTAAGACTTGGTCAATGAATGGCAACAGAAAGTGATCCTTAAATGTTGTCTTGTTTAGCAGCGTAAAATCTATACACATCCTCCATTTGCCTTCCTTTTTAGGCACAATCACTAGAGGGCTAACCCATTCACTATCAGCAATGGGATATATGAACCTAGCCTTAAGAAGTTGTTCTATTTCTTGTTTTACTATTTACTTCAATTTTGGATTCAATCGCCTCTACGGTTGTTTTCGAGGTTTCATGGAGGGGTCCATGTAAATCCTATGCTGGCATATCCTAGGATCTATTCTAGTTAACACTGGGTATGACCAGGCAAAGGATTGTGACCACTTGTTTATCACTTTCAATAGTCTTTCTTTTTGTTTAGGAACAAGTCTTGCATTGATGATCACTGGTTTTCCATTTTCGAGGATCATATACTCCAGACCGGTGGCTAATGGTTTGAAATCTAGGGGCTCTTATTTAAACCTCTCAGGAATTTCCAACTTCCCCCAATTGATGTTTTCAAGGTTAAGGCTTGGAAGTTGGCAATGAACTTGCTCTAGTGTATCTATGCTTTCAATGTAAGCACTAGTTATTCGCTCAATTAGTTCCATGCATGTTAGTGAGATGCTCTCTGGATTAGCCATCAGCCACTGGGTATCTTCTTGTCATGTGGCTACCGCATATAGGAATTTTTGTATATTAATGTCTTGTGCACACCAATTGCATGTAGGTAATGCTAAACTTTGCATAACCCATGATTTCTGCACAGAATGGCACCCTGTGTCACTATATGCAATGCATGAAACTTTCTTCTTCTCGATCTTTCCAAAAGTATTCTTCTTGGATATTTCCAGGGAAAGATCGTAGATTCCTAGGTGTGCATCTATAGTACTTAGCCACGCTCTCCCCATTATTATTGGGAAGTCTCTATTACTGTTGTTTACTTGTATCACTAGGAAATTAGCTAGATACAACCACCCACACACAGTGGTAACAATGTCCTCCATAAGGCCCAAGGGAACAATGATGGACTGGTTAGCTAGCTCTAGTTGAATGTTACTCATCCTTAATGGAGGTAGGTTCCAGGCTTTGTACATCTCTTATGATATTAGATTGACTCCGAAACTTGAGTCCAGAAGAGCTTTACATGGTTTATTCCCAGTGACTTGGAGATAGATTATAGAGTTTCTAGGATCAGAGAATTTCCTGGGAAGGCGGCCTATGTTAATCCAGTCAGTAATAGCATGTTTTAACATAACCGTGTGCGTTAAGCTCGATTTTAGTGTTGAAGGGGGCCCTAAAGCCTTATTTGATAGGGAGATGTTTAGATGTTCAACCACTTGTGATGGTGAGGGCTTCATTGGACTGTTGATTCAGAAGAAAAGCCTTCTCTTCATAAGGTTTTTAAAACCAACTGCAAATTGAGGATTCACAGCCCTCATAACATTGTGTTGCTGTGGTTGAGTGGAGAGTTCCCCTTGCATTATTGGAGCGGATGGTAATGAAGCTATCAGTGTGAGAGTTGCAGATGGGTTTGGAGGATGGTATGTCTATGGGTTGTCTCTTCCAGGAGAAGGAGTTCTATAATACTTCCGAGCTTGGTAGTGATGTTGTGGTATCATGTGACCAACAGAGCCACATGGAGAGATTGGCTGCTGCACGTAATAGCCATATGGATCTGGTTGCTGGGAAGGGTATTATTGCCTTGGCGGTGGCATCCCCCATGACTGTGGGTATTTCCACTATTGGTGTTTCTCAATAGGTTATGGTGGAGTTCCACTTGGATAATATGTTAAAGGTTGGTGGAACTGCCTTGGGTTACCTTGGGGATAAGGTAACCATCAGCGTGCTTGCCATTTGTTAAGTCATGGATTAAGTGCATACACCCCAGACTCTTGCAGATGTGAGATTACTAGGCAACATCCCTTAGGATGGTCGTATTGGCATATCTCACATCCACCATCATTGTTCGTATCAAAATCCACAACCTCTTTGGTGATGGCCATTTTACCCTTACCTTTGTTATGTGCATTGTCCATGTCCCTCTTTTTCTTTTTTTCATAGTCACTACCTCGCTCCTTAGACCCCTCTACAATTATGAGAACGGTTTCAAATCTACTATCTAGGGAGTCCCACATTTGTTATACCTTTGTCGACACTTTTGTCGTTAATTTCTGGAGCGGCAAAGTGTTCCTATGCAACATATCTTCGAGTGGTGACTCTTCCTCCTCCTCATAGAATCTCACTCCCCTTTTTTGGAGGGAAGGATCATAGTTATACTCTTCTGCACTTTCTCTCTTATGTAGCTCCCCTTCTTCCTTGGCTACTTGCTCTAGTAATCTATGGACCTGATGGGACCTAAGCTCTAATAATCTTCCTTGGGCATTGTTGGCACATTTGGCCATTTCATAAAACAGTTGGACAATCTTATCCAAAATTGGAACAACGAGTGTTTGAAAATTTAAAAGTGAACATGTAGCTTTAAGGTTATGGGTTGATGGGTGTTTTGGAGAAGTTATTCATTGTTAAATAAAATGTTGTTGAGACCTTCTTCGGATACGAAATTTAAGTGCCAAATTATTCCTTTATTTGAGATTGGAAGATAGTACAATAGTAAACAAGGAATTATATTATTTACCTGAGAAAGCATTGGTGGCAAATAATTTGTGTGTCTTGCCTTATTTTTTCTTACGGCAATCACAGCAATGCTGGAAGAAGCGCCGTGTAACCCACATACATTTTTGTTTTGAATGACAACTTTGCATGGGTCAGTAGGATGATGAAAAGAGATCATTTTTGCTTGATAACTTTTTGATCCTCAATAGCAAGGCTCCTCCACGCTTTAGTTTACAGTATTCACTCCAGAACCACGTAGTTCCGGCAGTGGAGAGGAAATTTCCTGACTTGGAGGGCTGAGGAATGGAGAATATTCGAAAATGGAATTAGAGTGGCCACATTCAAGCCCTTAGTCTTCTCAAGATATTTTAGCAAATATTTACGCCTAAGGGTTGGTCTGCAGGGTTAAAAATGGTGAAAGCCACTAATTAACTAAATAGAGCAAGGAGTTTGCTGCTAACAATATTTCGAAGGGTTACGCAAAGCCAGAAAGGTTCTCAGAAACTTTGGTTGGGTAGTACAAAAACTTAGTAAGGAATATGGATGAATCAGTTGATGAGGTGCGAATTAACTCCATTGACATTAACGAAATTTTTTTTTATAATAAATCTGAAGAGTTGACCCAGGACAACATGGATGTAACTATTGATGGAGCCAAGATCCGAGGAAATTCATTATCAGCGGATCGATGTTAAAGTAGTGGCGTTGATCTAGAGAATAAGTCATGCAATATGCTTATAAGAAGAGCCAAAGAAGATTCAAGTAAAGAACATGTACATGAAACCTCACCAAAATCGACTGCTTTTCCAGAGAAAAATTCATATGCTTTGGTTGAGAAAATAGTAGAATTATCAATGTGACCAGAGACATCCCTAGAGCTCCATGTAGTTCATTGAAGGCCCATGTTGGAAAGGCATCTCCTGTGGCTGATGATGATGCTCTGGAGATTAACGAGCCCCCGACCATCAGACGTAAGAACGACTGCCCATAGGGGCCTCTTTCGGGACGTCTAGCCTTCTCTCTGGAGACAGGCATTTACTGCAGACGTGCCCACACTGTTGGCTCTTCAACAACGACATGTGCACCACGTGAGGTGTGGGTAGCTGCGTGTGAATGCAGCAAATGATAGCGAGCTCTCTCTCTCGTTCTTGTGACCACCAGTGGTTGCAGACGAATTCCAAACAAGCTGCTGTGTTCTAGCATCCTGATCAAAGAATACTGGGGCACTCTCAGAGATGGCACATGGTGGCAGCAACTAAACACCACACGGCAACATTACCGGATGTAGTGGTAGAGTCTCCTTTCACGGTGGCAATTCACATGCGGTTTTGGTTGAAATAGCACTTTGGATCTTGCGTAGAGCATGTGTTCGTTTCTATGGGTTTCGCTCAGAGGCAAGAAAGGAAAGAAACGAACCAGCTGATTACTCTCACCGTTCTTGTAACTGTTACTTATTATCCACGCAGCAATTTACTAGTACATGGGTTCAAAGAAAAAAATTATATATATATATATATATATATATAATAAATGAATAATAATAAAGTGTAGGGAAGATGAAGATGATTTATTTTTCAACCTTATTGACTCCAAAGACCGTACAGCCGCTTTCACCCATGTTTACACTAAGGTATATGCTAAATTATCTTCTTACTACCACCTATTCATAGAATTACTAGGACTTCAATGATATTTAACATTTAAAACTTAAAAATTCTAAATAAATAAAAATAAAAATAACAATTATATGGACCTCTTATGGAGATGTCAAATTTATTTTAAAAATTATTATTATATAGACTATTTCTTACAAAGGCAATATTTGTAATATTTACACATGCCAATGTTAGCATGATTTTCTCCTAACTTCCTAACTTGTTGGGCAAGTAATCTACTAACTTGTTAAGCAAGTTATATCTCCTAACTTGTTGGGAAAGTTATAACTTCCTTACTTGGGAGAGAAGTTAGCAAAGATATTTTAGAATGTGTAACTACCTTTTGAGGCCCTATAAAAAGGCTTCAGGGGTAAGAAGAAAATATATCACACTTGGGATCACACACTTGGGAGACTTTGGGGAAGACTACTAGCTCTGACTTAAGGACACTTGAGATCACTCACTTTGGCTCTTGGGAAGAGCATTGTAAAGAAGAAATCGTGAAAGATTGCTTGTAAGATAACTGGCTAAAGAAAAGATTTCAGCCTCTTTGTCATAGTCCTGTGAGTTATGCTTATTATTTTTTATTTTGTTTAAATTTTTTAGCTAGTGGTTTAGAGAGTATCATGCTTGGCAAGTAATTTTGGGATTTTTAGATTGCTCTCATTGTTCTTGTTGCATGATAGAAAATTTCTATTAAAATTTTGCCATAGAAGTGCTTGTGTTTGAAAGCCTTAAGAGCATTTTAGTAGTGAATTTTATTATTATGCAATGTATAAGAACGACTATTGAGATTGTTGTAAGAAAGCCTCTACTTGTAGTCAAGCCATTGAACGATTCAATAGGCAAGAGGGTTCAGAAAATATTTGGTATTTTGATGGGACCAGAATAGCTTCTTTTATCTTTAAATTCAATCTCCATGGTATTTCAATCAGAAATTGTCAAGTCTTTTGAAGGTTCTATTGAATGCAATTGTTGACATCCATTATCTAGCCAAAATGGAGTCTCATACGTGATAGTTTACGCAGCAATTTTTTGGTAGTATAGTAGGATTGTTTTGAAGAAATTGCTTATTTGAGCCTTGGAAGTTTGAATAATTTGTAATTATTGAATTTGGGATAGCTCTATTGCGAAGTGTTTACTCGTATCATTTTACCTTGTTTAAAAATTTGAGGTCTTAACACAAATCTGCTTTCTTTTCTGTCTATTTCCATTGAATCTTGCTCTATTTCTAGTTTTCTTGTGGAACTATTTCTTTCTCTGGGGAAAATTAGAAGTAGATTCGTGGAGTTGTGCTCAAATGTTTTTACAAAATTTTATTTGTTACAAGTAGGTATTATAAGGACCGCGTAGACTAGGCAATTAAACAAAATAGGAACTCTCAATAACTCACAGTACTTGGCAAAGTTGGTTGAATCTCTTTAAGATAAGTCATTTGTAGTTTACACACAACGTAATCGTTTCATTTTTCACAACCGCACATCACAAAAACACACACACATACTCACATTAACTACTGAGTCTATTTGGAGGTATCTGGGCCTTGGTGTTGCCAGAAGACTAGCAAGCACCTAAATCCTGTTCGAGAACACTCGTTGGGGGTCGTGTCCCAAATGGTCACCAACAGGCATACGTTCCAAGGGTTCTCCTTGTTTCATGCCTAAGTCCATCTACGAGATGGTGTAGTTAATCCTGTTATTCATAACCATGGCCCGGGCAACGATGTAACATTGCATAATAATGGTCCATGGTAGCATCCAAGGATTCGTGATTTCCTTGCTTCCATCCTTGGATTTGCTTTCACAGGTTGGACACCTGGGAGTACATTTAATACTTATCATTAAACAGTTCTAGCATCGTACTCCATCTTCGAATGGATTCCGGTTCTAGGACTGGTACCAGCTTTCCACTTCTTTTACTAGTGTCCTTGGGAACAACTTTAGTTTTTGCCATTCATTCTCGATGTTCTACAATGAATATGCATCGTGAAATGCTTGTAGGTGATTCTAAGGATCAGCGTTGTATCCCCCCTCAAATCGTGGGATGTTATTCATGTCTAACCTCTTGATCCTAGTATCTTTTTGGTGCCTTGTGGGAATTCTTACGGCCTCCATGATATCTAACATGCTTTGGGTTGCAAGTAGGGGTTCTTTGTGGTCATTTCATTCATAGCGTCTGTGATGTCTACGCGGTTCCCTACTCTTCCTTCTTCCATGCCGTGATTCTCTAGAGTGTCCTCATCCTTGTTCTCGACTCTCTCGTCGAGGTTTCTCACTCTATTTACCTTTATTCTCACGGTTAGGTTTCTTATGACTACATCTTAACACTGAAGGAGAGGGTGAATGTGACGATGAAGGTGAAGAAGAAGGAGAACCATTGCCATGACGATGTTTCCTAACTTCTCTTCGGTGGTCTCGACCCCGATTATGATTACGATCAGACTGCCCGCCCTTATCATGTGTTTGTGTTCCCTCGTTGAACACTTGGTGTTCATGGGGATCAGAACCAGGATTGTGAATCATGGAGTGGAGGTTCTAATACACCACCTCCTAACCATCGTTAGGAGGGGGAACATCATTTTGTGGAGAACCTATTGAAATAGGTTCACCACCCTCAATTTCGCTGAAGACGGGTGGAGCATTATGGGGTCCTTTTCCCTTCAATGATGTATAGTATCTCTCCTATAGTAAGTCCCTTTGACATTGCGCTTCTGTGGGATGGTAGTCCCTTGTGTCATAATCGCACGCAATGTATTCTACATATAACTATGACATGCCTACTAGTGTGAGAGCATAAAGAAACATGTTGGGGACTACCTAATCTAGAGGCAACACTATGTTGCCCTCTAAGTCTCTCCAACGCATTTGTTCATCTTGATGGAGAATAAAGGTAAAGTCAAGTACATACTCATCATGATGAATATATACCACATGAAACTTTTGAGGCACTGGTAGATCTTGGTTACATGTGTTGTGCCGTCGACTGTCTCTTATGTGAGTCCTAGGCGGTGAAGTGCTTTTGTGCGAAAAAGAAGACATTTTTGTCTTGTTCGGTGTGGAGTTTACTATTGTCTTATCTTTTCTTGATTAACCCTAAGGGTTCATTCTAGCTTCCCAATGATATGAATGATCTTCTATGTTCTACGTAGCGCACAAACAACTAAGTCCCCGGCAACGGCGCCAATGATGATTGGCGAGGTACCCCTACACCTAACCATACGAATACAAGCATCTCACACGCAATTGAGTCGACCTCTAAGGACTAAGTGCTTATGTGCCTTAATGGAACACTTAATGTTAATCGATTGTTGTCTTCCCAAGCTTACTTGTATTGTCACAATTGTATGGTTAAGTAAGCTTGAGGTATATGATGATTTTTATATCTTTTATCTTTTTAATGTCTTATGCTAATAGGGGAAGGTGAAGAGAACTAAGTGACTAACTTTCATTAACCATTTACTAACTAAGTTCTAATTTTTCTAACACCAANAGAACTAAGTGACTAACTTTCATTAACCATTTACTAACTAAGTTCTAATTTTTCTAACACCAGTATCCGTTCCCACTTACCACACACACCCTGAACCATTGCAATGCTACTGGGATTACCAAACGCTATTTGTTACTGGGTTACCAAGTGTTGCACACGTGCTCGAAGAGGTCGTACTGAGTGTACTTAACTAGGAGAGTTAAGGGTTGAGAGAGATTAATTAACTAGAAAATNTGAGTGTACTTAACTAGGAGAGTTAAGGGTTGAGAGAGATTAATTAACTAGAAAAGAATTTAAATATTGAACAGTAATTAATTCCTATTTAGCTTAGTCCACATGCTGCAAGGTTTATCAGAAAGTTCATCTTTATTGTTGTACATAAATGTGTGTNGTTTATCAGAAAGTTCATCTTTATTGTTGTACATAAATGTGTGTTTGAGTACAATTTGCTTGAATAAAGATCCATTCACTTTAAGACTCCTACTGCATGCACATGGAAATTATGCTAACTCTAAAATGGTAAAAATACTATAGTTTGGCTAAGGGTCTAAGTCTAAGTGCCTAAAATAGGGAAAGCCACCTCTTATTTATAGACATTGCGGTGGGTCGCGATATCTCGTACGCAATATCACGGGGGCAGACGCGATATCGTGGATGCGATATGGCGTATGCGATATCACGTACGCGATAAGCAGCTCATCAACAATTATATCACAAGTATCTATATGTAGTCAAGTGTGTATAATTACTATGTTTGATGACTAAGATCCTTTTCTCCTTATACCATGTTCACATTATTATATATCTACAACAATTGAAACATAGGTACACCCCAAGATTTATAAAAGTTTATAACTTAGTACTATCTAGTAGAATCAAACCTATTACTTAGAGTTACTAGGACAAGACCCATACCACTAGGTTAACACCTCATCGTTAAATATATAGCTCAACATTGCCTACTAGAATTAAACATGTCACTTAGAGATTTTAAATCAAGAGTCTTACAACTAGGCTAATATATATGATTTGATGTCTTATGACGATGATCTTGTATATTGGATCCATTTTATGGCTTGGGTGTTGTATGTATTTCTTACCTGTATATGTTTCTAAGCTAATAACCTTGATCTCCCAAGTATCGTAGCTTTAGATTATGAGATAATGATGACCTTAATGTCAATTTTCTAAGTACAAATATCTTAGAAAATATGAGTGTTCAAGACATCATGATTAATTGATTACCTAGTCTCATATCTATATCATTGAGATTTGTATTTGTTAATATCTATTCTTTATCAAAATAGCTTGATGCACAATGACATGTTTGTCTCTCAATACCTAGGTAAATACTTATATAGGATACTCAATAAATGTGAGTCCCTTAAGAATTTAGTTAAGTATAAGGTAAATTTTGATGTTAATGAGGACATCACCTAACCTAATGTAATTATTTTTTAAATGTATGTGTTTTCAAGCATCTTGATGTGTTTTGCATGTGTGTGTATGATTCCCTTAAGAATTTAGTTAAGTGGTAGGTAAAGTTTGTTGTTAATAAGGACATCACCCAACCTAATGTAATTATTTCTTAAATGTATGTATGTGTTTTCAAGAATCTTGATGTGTTTTGTATGTGTGTGGATGTGTTTTAGTATATTTTTATGAGTTTAAGACATTCCATGATCATGAGGGATCAATTAGGAGGTGTTTTGTTGATATAAAAGTTTTTTAGGTAGTTTTTCCAAGTGTCTCAAATAGTTAAGATGTTTTCATGAATGTCTCACCTACAAGTGCTCTGAATTCTAGTAAGAAATCTCAAACATCTAAAATCTCTTTGTAACAAGTAGATGTAATTTCAATAGTGAATGTAAAGTATTCAATAAATCAAATGGATGAACTAAAAGAAGTTAAAAAGACATATTATAAGGCTAAAGAAGTTGAAGAATCATCTACGAAGATGAAGAGTCAATGCGATGGATAATTAAAGAGCCATAATTGATAGCTCAAGAGACATTCATGTGAGTTATAAATTGATAACTTGGATGAGGGTTTGATCATCATATTTATCATACCTTGGAGTGAGATAAGGAGAGTTACTTAAGGGAGAGTATCCTAAGGAGAAGCAAAGTGTCACATCTCATATTTTAAATACATAAAATTTATCAAATTACTTAAAAAAAATGAGAAATAAACTTAATCTCTTAATAATTCCTTAAACACTTATATAATCTTATAAACATGTAACCTTAGAACTTAATAACTTAGAAAAATACTTGAAAATCCACATTAGAGCATTATGTCTACTTAGGCCTCATTACAACATGAATTAAAGTTCAATGAAAAATCCATATTTATGACCAACATACAAATTCATTGAATTGTCAATTATAACATGAAATACATAAATAGATAATCTTTCATTCAATGTTGATCCTTCTTGTTCCAACTTGACCACCTCCAAAAATTCTTGCTAAATCTACATGGAATACATGTAAAAAGAGTTAGTACACCTTCATCATAGAGCAAATCTACCTTGTAGCTCAAAGAAACATGACTGAAAGACGGGATCCACACTACAAATCATAATATTAGAACCAATATCAATTATTAATTAACTTATTCTTTGATTAGTATCATTAACATTACCATTAATGTCTATCATTAACTCATGATTTTCCCTATATTTCCATGGTATTCCTATGAGGTTTGTAGCATCCGATGTTTGGAATAAATATAAGGTTGATACTAACTTAACTAGCCATCAAAATTATTTTGTATAATACCTTACATGTTCAGGCTAACCCTCATGTAAGACAAGAATAACTGTTGGATAAAATCCTCATGCATGTCTAGAATAACTATTGGGTTACATTTTGGCTAGTATCAATCCTATAGTTATGCTAGGTTTTAGCTCCTTACAACCATCAGAGACTATGTATCTTACAAATGCTTATGCCACTAGATTAATGGACCAACTCCAAACTAAATATAGATGACTAACCAACCATTTCCATGGGATTTACCTTGTTACAAATCATGTGGTTAATGAACCTTGATAATACTAACTATAATATCCCTAGGTTGAAGATGAACTCAACCTAAATGACTAACTAGCCAATATTAATAGTCTACTCATTGTCTCTTTTCTTTCAACACATCAAACACGCCATACATACTCAAAATTTCTACTATCCATTATCAATTGAAGATGTTATTTTCATTAAATGTTGTCATTATGCCATTCTAAAAACATGTAAAAGAACCATCACAATGGAAGTCATAATGTATGGAGATGCCATTATCACCACCAACAAGAGTAAAGATGTTGTAAGAGAAAGTTGAATAGGATACGTAAATAAAACAATTTTCAAAAATGATGAATTATAGTGTACCATTAGAAAATAAGGTTAGATCAATAATTAAGATATTATAAAAGTAATCAGAGCCAAAAGTTATGCTATCAACCATAATTTATGGATTCAAGAATATTTTCTCTATCTTAAGAAATCAACTGAGAGAAAAGCTTCATAAAGAAAAACAAATTTAGATGTAGAATTGCTAAGACATCCACCAAGCATAGCTACAAGCAAGAGAGTGGAAGAGAGAGTAGTGCACAATTGATGTCAAAAGCGTTAACATCATCAAGTATTTATAGGCACCATAGGTATAATTTAGCAAATTTCAAAAATAAACAATTGATAATATATTTTTAAGAAATTGTGTAACATATGATCACAAAGAAGGTTCAATGATCAACCAATAAGTCAAGCCACCAAGGGAATACTAGAATAAGCCCACATGTTTCAGAATGAGTTCTAAGATTAAAAAAAAGGAATAACTAGAATATTTCCCAAATATTTAAGATGTCTTATTACTATATTCTTACTTTATTCCAAAAATCTTACAATGAAATAAAATAAAAAATATGATTAAAATACTAGCAATGGGCTATCACCATCCTTCTAATCTATTCATCTAGAGCAACAAAGGTTATAGACATAATAAAACATTAATTGAAAAGTAAAAAGAATTAAAAGAATTAAAAAATAAAATATTAATAAAAGACAAATGCATCACAATTAACTAAGGGTTCAAGTATTCAAACCTCAAGATGCATAGATCCTTTCAAGTATAATTGGTCATACTAAATACTAAAGGTGCTTGAGTGACCAATGTCTTGAAATCTCACCAATGTAGATGAAGGATCTACTAAAAGCATTCTAACATCACCTATAATACAATGATATTTAGAACTAAGAAAATTTTCTTTTTTTATTTATTTCTTATGCTTTTTTCATTAGCATAAGCATGTATTTTAATGTAATATGATCTAATATTGTTCCTTGCTAGTGCATGCTACTATGCCTTCTTTAATGCTTATTAAGATTAGAAATTGAGATCCTTAGATTAAATGATATTTATTATATGCTTATGGTTCTAAATCTTGAGGTTTGAACCCCTGACTTCTTATTTATGTGCATTTTGATACATTAGTATTTTATTATCCTTTTATTCTTTCTATTCCTTTTATTTTTTTGGATATATTCTCTAATTATCTTACTACCTCTTATTGCTCCTAAGTGTGTATAGATTAGAAGGATGGTGATGCACCATTGATAGTAATTTATAAATATTTTATTTATTATTTTCTATCATTATAAAATTTTTCAAATAATATAAGAATAATGTAAGAATTCATGTCAAGTGAATATTTAGGATTTATTTCAATTATTTTGTTATTCTATCTTGGAACAAATTCCTAGACACATGGCCTTATTCTATTATTTTTCTTATAACTTAAACTCATTGATTGATCATTTGAATTATTTTATGAATAAATATGATCCAATCTTAGAATTAGATTGCTATTCTTGGAATTTCCAAAATCCAATTTGTAACTATAAATACCTAGTAATTCTAGCTTTCTTGGCATTACTCTCTCTTTTTATTACTCTTGCCCATTTATTAATAGTTGTGCTTGGTGGATCTTTTAGTGGCTTCTAGATTTGAACTTATTCTTGCTTAACAAAGCTTCCTCTTAGTTGATCTTCTAAGGTAGAGAAATTATTCTTTCTTTTACCATAATTTCTTCAATCTCAACCCCTTTTAGAGATACCTTTCTAATTATTCTTCTTTTGTCTTTCTAATCATTGGTTGTTGCTTTGATTTCCATAATTTATTTTTTTTACATCTTTGCTACCATTTTCTATTTTTAACATTTGTCCATATTTTCTATACTTGATGATAGAAGGAACAACATCTTCAAGCATTACAACCTAGGTCATGACGGATCTAGAAGTTATGATAAAAGTAATAATGAAAATTTCATGTGTTTTCAAAGTAGTGTAGTATGCACAATGTTGGATACAAATGACATTTTCTAACAACAATGGCTAGCAAACATTTTAGGTGTATATAAGCATGTTTGATGAGTTGAAGAAGCTAGAAGAGTAATAATTAGGCTAGTAATATTGGTTAGTTGGTCAAGAAGTGAACATTGAATTCTATGCATCAACTTAGTAGCTAGAAACAATGATTATAATTCATTAATTAATTTGATTTACAAGAAGGAGGCTGATAAAAAGATTGTTGATAAGTTAATGTGAGAGATGGTCCATCCCTTATGAGAAATAATCAATATTAAGACTCATTTATGATGACACTGGAGAGCTAGGGGGTTTAACATAACTATAAGATTAGTATTATCCATAAATACTAAAAAAAAAAATTTCAACCATTAAGGGGTCTAGAGTGGTGAGGTTCACAATCAAGGGGCCTTGATGACCAATTTCATTTAGTGTCCATCTTGTAGTTATTCTAATTTCTAATGCCAAAAATCTAATGGGAATATCATGGGTAGTTAAAATCATGGATTAGTGGTAGGCTAATACATTAATGATAACTATTGATGATTTTGATTAATAGATTGATTAATCAAAACATTACTATTGGTTCTAATAGTGTGTTTGTAGTGTAGGCCCCATCTTATAGTTTTATTCTAGGGAGCTTCAAGATGGATTTTCTACACTATGAAGGTTTTCTAACTGTTCCTACATGTTTTTCATGTAGATCTTGTAAGATGAATTAGAGGTGGACAAGGAGGAGTTAGAGGAAGAATAAAAATTAGAGGAAATTTTATTTTTTTATATTTCAATATATGTTTTGACCACTCTATGGAATTTTTATTTGGCCATGTACACAGATTTTACATTAAAATGTAAAGTCTATTGAATGAGGTCTAAGTAGACATTAATAATTTGATATGAATTTTTAAGTGGTTTCCAAGTTAATTTATATGCTTATATGGTTTTATTAAGTGGTTAATGTTTTATTTATCATGTTCCATTGATGCTTGAGTTTTAATTATTTTTGAAGTACAAAAATTTGGATTATGACATCACTTGTTTCATCACATTATGGCTTTGTTTTGCTTGTTTTGATAGCAATATTTTAGTGAGTTTCAATTGGTATAGAGTGTGTAATTTAAAAGAAAGTTTATAGATCAAAATTATACAGTTATCATTGTGGTTGTGATGGTCTAAAACCTAAGTATTTAAGATGGGCTTGGATAGTAGTGTTTCTAGTCATCAAGTGTTATGTCTTGATAGTTTCTTATCAAGCATTTTTTATGTCCTAGGTTTTGTCTACCATATAGAGAGAATGAATATATTATCAATAGTTCTTATATATAGGAGAATCAAATTTCATTTTACTAGTTGGTTCTTATGATTCCTTTATAGAAGAACTTGTTATATTTTGTTGTTAAAACAAAGTTCTTGAACAGTTATTCTTATTACACCAAGTGGATTTTATCGACAACTCTTTTATCCTACTAGTATTGTGATATATTATTGGTAGTAGTGTTTAGAGAATTGTAATTTGATGTATTTTTAGTTGAAAATAAAATTTTTTTAGGATCCAATATTTATGATATCTTAATAGATTAGTTTGATACGTAGTGGTTAAATTTGGCTATGTTTCAAATTATTATTTATTTATAGTATTAGATTTGAGGAGGTGTATTCCTCATGTTAGTATTCTTGGGTAGAAGTATGCAAAGGTAGAATTCTTTATTAGTTCCTAAATGTCAATTCCTTTGGCCAATCTTGTTTTAACATGAACCTTATGATGTGATGGTTGAACTACCTCATCATAATTTGATATGGATTTTAGAGTAATGGTACAAGTTGTGAAATAGTTAATCATCCTTACAAATAATTTTTTAAGTACCCATGAATTGGTCTTTTATGAATGCATTTGTATATGGTCTTAATGAGTGAAGCAAATCCTTCCTCCTAAGTAAGAGTCTACATGATGTAAGACTTATAGTTCTTGATTAGTATTAAAGAATTCCAACACTCAACCATACAAGTTACAAGTGTTCAAACATGAACAGATTGTACTCCATGGATGGACAATGTAAGTATATTAGTGAGTTGATAATGAATTCACAATAATTATCTTCTGACTTAGAGTTAGTAAGATGCAAAATGTATGGTTCAACTCTTGGTGAGATATATGATAGATGATGTTATTTGACTCTTATAAATTTTATTTCTAAGTACAATGGAAATATAAAGCTACTCTAACTTATTAAAAATAAGTATCTAGTCTTGCCTTGTCTTGTTTGACACGTCCTGAGCTTATGTCATAGTTACTAGAATTACCAAGTAACTTAGCCACTATGTGAATCTGGCAAAGTCACTACTAGATTATCAAATAATTACACTTTATGCTCAAAACCAATCATACTCATTCCATCCTTACTAATGAACATGGTCATGGTAAAAAACTTAGGAAATGTAAATAACATAGTGAAAAGTAAATAACATAGAAAAGTGAATCTATTCTATGTGAGATGCTACAATGATGAAGAATAATCTCAATTTTTATTACTACTCATTAATTATGATCAGGAACAAAGCACTCAAATAAATATGCCATACAACTATTAATCATCACATTGCTGGCAGTCATAACTAATTCTAACTTCAAGAAAACAAACTATAAGAAATTCATTAAGTGTTTGTAAAAATTCTGTTGTTTGACATGATAGTGGACTCATATTTATAGGAATACATTTTATCTACAACATGATATACCAAGCTATGATATCACATCTATGATATTGTAGTTCTTACATGAACTATTTCATCATATCCCCATAACTAACTAAGAACTCATCTGCAAGTTCAAACAAAAGGAGGAGATAGTTTAGTATAAGCTTGTGGGGTTACATGGACTTAACATAATGAAAAATTTACATGACTAACTACTAACTATAAATGCTACATATTTTTCAATTAATATTATAAAATTATCATGTAACACAAGATTGACACATAAGAAACACAAAATAAAATAGAACAAAATGGAGCTTGATGTAGTCTTTTCTAGTTCTTGGTGGTGGTGGCTTCTCCATTGGTTTCTTCTCTTTATCATCAAGCTTTTTGAATTTATATTTTCTTAGCAACACTCTTGTATTCTCTTCTTTAGTCCATGTCATCTTAGTAATGTTCTTTGGTGTTGGTACTTTCGAAGAAAAATCTTTGATCATCTTCTACAATTTTTAATAGCCTATCATTCTTTTAGAAAAATTTTCTACAATATATTTTCAATCTTGATAACTTAATTTGACTACTTAAAGCTTAGCATTTGAAATGTGAAGTCTCTATTGTGCATATTTTGTTTCTAAAAACTCTTTTTTATACATGGAATACTGATGAGACGCGACTTACACTAGGCCGCGATATCGC
>MNCI01030304.1:646820-683482 GCA_015680685.1 Gnetum montanum | reverse complement strand
TACAAGCAAGCCTGGGAAGACAACGAACGATTAACCCCAAGTGTTTCTTGTGGCGTTAAGGCATTTAGTCTGCGGAGTTCGACCGGATCGCGCGTGCACGCTCGTATTCGTATGGTGGAGTGTAGGGGTATCTCGCCACTCATCATCTTCCTAGACTTACTTATATTTATCATGGTGTATGGTTAAGTAAGTCTGAGATATATGATTTTTATAGCTTTTCGGTTTTATCTCCTATGCTATTGAGGTGAAGGGTGAAGAGACTAATTAACTAACTAACTAAGTCTAAATTAACCTAGCATCAGCATCCGTTCCCACTTACTTTCACACCCTAAACCAATGCAACTNGTGGCGTTAAGGCATTTAGTCTACGGAGTTCGACCGGATCGCGTGTGTACGCTCGTTTCGTATGGTGGAGTGTAGGGGTACCTCGCCACTCATCAAATACATAGCAGGAAATTCCTAGTATAACTCTACTCTGGGTCTTCTTGTTGTTAGCATGGCAAAGTTAGCATAGTGTAGATTTGCTAATATAATGTACTTTCTCAAATATTCTATCTACATGTCTTTATTCTTCAACTAATATTGGTAGACTAAGACATGACTATCCAAGATGGATTTCCAATCAGGTATCTACTGTGCAATGGAGCATATCTTGGCCTTGACCATCTAGATTTCTTTCTTGTTGATCTACTTGTACATGTCCACTTGATCTCTAAAGTGTTATTTGATCTTCTCATGCTCCTTGACCTTATTTTATCATGTGATGATTTCAATGACTATCTTTTGTTTGACTACATGTACTTCTTCAATTCATAGGGTTTCATTTTCACAAGACAATTGTCTCATGTCTATGTTGACTCTTGTAAATTGCTCTCTTAGCTTATGGACAATTTTCTCAAGCATGTTCTTCTATTTTTATATATCTGTTAACTTAATTTTTTCTATAGGAATTCTTTTATTTTCTTCTTCTAAGGCAACAATAGTTTTATCATGAATGTATGTTTGAGCCTATGCAATTGAAGCATTCTAAAATGCTTTTTCCATTTCCATTTCCATCTAAAGCCTAACCTTCAATTGATCTACTTTCTCACTTCTAAATTGTAGTAACTAGTCTAGTACAATGTATTGTGTAGGGTTCTACCTTTCAACTTGTAATGTGTCTAATTCTCCTTGTAACCTCTACACGTTTTTTTCTACATGTTGGATCCTTGTTTATACCATGACTAGTTTTCCTTTAGTAGACATTAACTTTGACTTTACCATGGTGATATCACTGGGGATGTTAAAAAGATTTTGATTGACTTGTCCTATCTTTTGACTAGTGCTTATACATCTTTGGCTCTAGAAATATTTATTGATGACATAACAGGAACATTAAATGATTCTTTGATCTTCTTAGTTATTACTTGTACTGCTCCTACTACATCTTGATATTGCATTACTACTAGCAGTGTTCCTTCTTTGGTTTCTAACATTACTTAAAATGATGCAGTGTTCTTAGGGATTTGTTGTGTCTAATCATAATTTTCTTCTACCTAAAAAGATATTTAACCATTAGTAAGTCTTATTGATACTACAGATCTACTTGGATTATCTCTTACTCTATACATGATAGAGACCTATCTACTACCCCAAATAATTATTTCTAGAATTTATTGCAAATGGCTCATAGAATGCCTATATTCAGGCTATTGTACTAGTGGTACACTTGATCCTACTTATTCTGCAACTGGGTTTGACCCACGAGGTGAAACCTATTCTATTTCTATGGCTACAATGTTTACCATTAGTGTTAATCCTATTGTAGCCTCAATGCTTACTGGTTTTTTTTAACTTAATTCTTCTTAGATGGTACTAACTTTAAACTATTTGCATATAAGGTATTTTGGACTTTTTAGAAAATATCATTTGTGTAATTCATAATTCCTAATTGAATACATAATTTTCTAATAAGACAAGGGGATGGAAAAGTGCATTTTCCAATATTTTTCTCCTCAAATCTTCTTTGAATTTCTAGAAATAATAGATGGGCTATGTTCACCTAAACTTTTTCCATTAGAATGGTACTTCCTCTAGAACCATAGGTAGATATTCTATTAAGCCTATTAGTTAGGAAAATATGGTATGTCCTAATCTTAAAATAAATATTTTCTATAGTAGATAGTCTATTGCACTCTTTTTAACTAGTTTCATATGCTCTCTGCAACCATAAGTTTCCTTTATCTATGTTAAACTGTGTAAAGATTTGGATGATGTTGGCTTTGACATTTATTATATTTAGTGTCATGGCAATAACTTCAACTAAATACATCACTATTAATTCCTCAATCTTAATGATTGCATCATCTTATTTATTATGTTAGAATTAATGGACTTATCCCAAATACCATTCTCTATTACTTGAAATAATGGTTCAAAGAGGTAAGACTTGAAGTTATTCATGAACCTCTACAAGTGTGAACTCCATAAATGGATCAAATTTTAGTTCTACTCTAATAGTACACATGATAAACTTCCACTAAATGGCCTATAATCATTCATTGGATACTGTGAGCTATTTTCCTTACTCTAAAATGAGTGGTACATCAACTTTTGCTTATGAAGGTTGCCCTATCACAAGTTGGCTATTAGATTAAATACAATTGCACATCTTGTTTAATAGGAGGAATTTGATCTGCATCGTGTCCTCTTCCTCTTCCTTTGTACCGCTTTTCTCTTAGTTGTGATAGTCACCCAACTTCAATTATCCTTTTTAGCAATATTTGCAATAATAAGAAATTTTAGGATCATCCAAAAATTTTACAAAAATTCCTAATGGTTTTTATCCTTCCATTGGATTTTGGGTCTTGATCAAAAACATTATACACAATTAATCTTATTTTTAATTTGAATTGTATAGTTAGAAAATTCATCAATTTTAGAAAGAGCCCTAATTCAAAAAAATCCTCAATTGAATTGTTTTTCAATAATTAGAAATAATTTTAGATTGAAAAACCTATCACTATCTTTGATTTATTGTTAAAAAGTGTTAGAATGATTAACTAGAGAGACTTTTTAATTTCATTAGCTTAGATCTATTTATAATACTTACTCTTAATTAGTCTTATGGGCATTAGGGAAAATTTTTCTCAATTCACAAAATTACACACAACACTCTCCCCCACAACTAAGATGCTTGCTCTAGAACCAAAAGGATTCAAGAATAGGTAAAATTGGATGTGCAATAAGGAAGATACAGAGCTTAGAAGGTTCTCTGACATAAAAAAAACATGAACTTCCTTTTCGTGAAATGGTAGAAATGAAATTTTTCTAGTAGTCTACATGTATATATAGTTTTTATATGTGAAATATCATATATGTGACATCATTGATGTGATATCGTAGGGGATGTGATATCATATCTATGATATCACCTTAAAAAGTTTCCAAATTTTTGCAAATAATGATGAAAAAAATTAGTGAAGTGAGCATCTTGGAAGGTGTTAAGATAGTCTAAAGGATTTTTTTATCATAGATGATGCTTAGAATATGATTTTTTAATGTCAAAATATTTTTAAAGATGGACTTTGGGTAAGGAAAATTGACTACAATTTAGGAAAATAAATGGGCTTAAAATTTATTAAGTTTATGAATGACTATGAGTATGTAAGGAAGTAATGACCATTGTAAAGTATCCAGGAGGTACAAGATAATGTGGAGTTAGTCATCAAGTATGGAACACAAGTGTTATACAAGTGAATCCTCTCCAAAGTAGACTTCTACCCTTAATGCCCTTGTATAGCCATGTTTGTAAGTATTTTTTGGTACTCAAGAAATTGAATGTAAATTATACTTGTCTTTCAAAACTCACATCTTAGTATTGTCCCAATAAGAAAATAATACTATGCTACACAAAACCATAAAATTATAATTATATATAATAATGGGATGGAATGGTAGTAGCAAGGATTGCAAAAAATTAAACACAATGTGTCTTGCCATAAGCATAATAAATTCTATGTCTAATGCATGCTTAAAGTGATTATTAGCCTATACATCTAATATCCAAACTAAGTGCATACCACTTACCAGTGATATCACATTTTATCTTCCCAAAACTTATAACCTTAAGACAATCATGATTGTAAGAAATATCACCACTTGTTAGTGAAGAAAAAGGAAGAAATTTATTAATTAAGGAGTTTATTTTGAAGTAGACTAGCTATTGGATAGAGGAGTGCCTTCAGGCATGGGTAACATGTCTTTATAGCCCTATAACCAATGCAAGTCTAAAAAAAAATTTTGAAATTCCTAAGAAGTTTTCTGTCTTCAAGAATGAGTAATATGTATTACTAGTGAAAACCCCTAAAATTTTTATTATGTATATTTATGATGTGATTCTTATGTCAATGTTTGTCTTTCTAGTGACATGGCAAGGTAACACTAATTTAAGAACACACTTTTTTTAATGTTAGAATACAAATAAATAATACAACTTAAAAGCATAATAAAAATCATATAAGTAGCTTTAGATAATCCACAAATCTTCTTAATATCACACCCTTTTCATTCTCATTTGGTTCTTCACCTTTCCATCCAAGCATAATAATCATAGGTTTATTTCAGTTTTATTATGATGAAAACATCATTATGTCCATGATAATAATCTCTCATTATTAGAAATAAATGGATGGATAATGTGTGATAGGGATCTTAATAATTTTGAACTAATGGAATATATCATACAAATTGTAGTATGATCCAATTGTAATTTTCGAGAATGATGGTGAATGGATTGCNTTTGTCCATTTGTAAGTACGCCATTCGATCTTGCTCCTTGCATAACTTCTTTCAGCACTGCTGCATTCCAAGTGTTCCCGCCAGATCCAATCCATTGTTGCATGATTACCATCTGCACACACAACACAATCTTATATTAGCAAGGGTAAGTGAATTTCAATGCATTTGATACCTTGCTTTGGTAAAAGTCCATTGGTCGAGTTGTGGTATGGCTAATACAGATCTAGAGATATTTTTATGGTGACTACCGAAGGTGTAGGGGTTAGGAGAAAATCAAAAAAAATTGGGCCTCGTACCCCCATGACTAATCATGAACCTCCGGTAGCGAGAGAATGGAAAAAGAAAAAGGAATAAGAAAGATGAAGAAAAAGATACAACAATAACATTGATGAAATGGATGTCAAGATGGAAATGAACAAAATAGAGTTAATTGCAAAATGTTAAGGAAAAGAATTTAACGGATGCACCAAGTAGGAATGTCAGTGTGTCCTCCCCAAAGCAGGCTCATGCCCTTAATGCCCTGACAAACCCACATTCAAAGAGTCTGTAGGCTTTGGAAACGTCATTTGGAATAAGAGTTAAAGTCTTAACCGCAAGAATTTACCAAAAAGACAACAATGTATCAACCAAAATATACACTAATGATACAATCAGCAATGAGATGAACAATGGAGAGAAGGATGGAGAGAATAGAATGGAATGGAGTCTCAAGAACAAGGTGGTGTACAGCCCCTTGTGTAGTTCATGATTAATGTGACTTTGTAAATCCCATTCCAAGTCTGGCCTCAAACAGACCACATCCAGTGACTTCGCATTAATGCATTTGACCACACCATCCCCTTGAAGTAACAAGAATGCCTTCCCAAAGAGCTATCACCATTCCAACAAAACAAGGAGGAGAGAATGGGAAGTGAGAACAGCCTTAGTTAGAGGGAACATTTTTATTTTAAGTTCCATAACCAGTGCTTGTAGCCAAGGGATTATTTTGTCTAAGGGGTGTGCTTTGAATTCTCACTTTGTTTGTTTTTTTTTTTTTACTTTTGGTTTTATGTATTTATGCGTGAGAACCACACCATGCAAAGACTTTGTTATTTTTATTGCTTAGCTTCTCGATAATTGGGTAACATCAAAATGGTAAGAAAACTCAAGAAGAAAACATCCAAGCACCTAAGAGAATGGCCAATATAAATGCATCGAGTTCCCTTGAAGTCACACCCTTTTCAATCCTTGAGTCCTTCCTTAGTTTGAAAAGTGCACAGTCACTGATTTGTTATAGTTCTTATTGAGAAAGGGACTGTACATTTCCAAGCTGAGAGAGACCATAGAACTTGTGGATGGATGGATGAAGTGGACTCATTGCTTGCTATATCAAAAGAACATACCTTAGTATCAACATCGTAACTTAAAGGTAAAAACCAAACATTAGCAATCAATATAAAAGCAGTTCATACCATTGTTAAGAACAGTTATTGGGTGACAAACTTACACGGTGGATAACACACGCACATGCACACACAAAATGAAAAGGTATAACAATGTTGTAAAACAAAAAATAAGAAAAGTTAAAGAAATTTGTAAAAAAAAAAATGTTTAAAAAAAATGTGTAAGACAAAAATGTGTAAAACAAAAATGTGTAAAACAAAAACGTGTAAAACAAAAACGTGTAAAAAAATGTGTAAAAAAAAATGTGTAAAAAATAACTTAAAAAGAACTCAGGGCCCTAAATGATTAGCATAGGTGGCCATCTCCCTCATGACTAAATCGAAAGGGAGAGATCCAAAATAAGGAGCGCCTATTGGAATTTCTTAGAAGTGCCCAACTTCTCCTGATTGATGTTTTCAGGTTAAGGAGTGGAAGTTGGTGATGCTCATACTCCAATGTATCTATGCCTTCATTGTTAGCATGAGTTATTCCCCTAGTTCGTTCCATGCATGTTGGTTTGCTCTTTCGACTAGCTGTCAACCACGAGGTGTTCTTTTGTTGTGTGGTTGCTACATACAGGCACCTTTGAATGTTATCCTCTGGTGCACACCAGTTACATGCAGGAGATGTTAAATTTTGCATCACCCATGATTCCTGCATGTCATCACCCTCTGAGTCACTGTATGTGATGCATGGAACTTTCTTCTTCTCGATCTTTCCATAGATATTTACCTTCGATATCTCCAAGGAAAGATCGCAAATCCCTAGGTATGCATCTATTGTACTCAGCCATGGCCTTCCCATTATAATTGGGAAGTCCCCTTCATTTTTGTTAACTTCTATCACCAGGAAATCTGCTAGGTATGACCAACCACACATAGTGGTAAAAATGTCCTCCACCAATCCTAAGGGAATGGTGATGGACTAGTCTGCCAGCTCTAACTGAATATTGCTCTTCTTAAGTTGGGGCAAGTTCCAGGCTTGATACATTTCTCATGAAATTAAGTTGACTCTGGAACTTGAGTCAAGAAGAGCCTTATGTGGTTCGTTCCTGATGACTTAGAGGTAGATTAAGGGACTTCCAGGGTTAGATAGTTTCTTGGGAAGGTGGCCTACCTTGATCCATTCAGTTACAGTATGTGTTAACATAACTGTATGCATTGAGCTTTGATATTGGTTTGAAGGGAGCTTCGAAGCCTTGTATGTTGGAGGAGTAACACAGACTCAATCGCTTGTTGTTGTGAGAGCTTGTCTAGGCTTTTGGTTCTAAAGAAAGGTCTTCTCTTTTTGTGGTTATCAGAACTAGCAGTAGGTTGAATGTTTATGGCTCTTGTAGTGTTACGTTGCTACGGTTGAGTGGGGAGTTCCCCTTGCATTGTTGGACTAGGAGGTGTTATGGGAACTACCAGTGGAAGAGGTGTAGAAGGATTAGAAGGATGGTATGGGTATGGAGCATCTCCCAGAGGAGGAGTCCTTTTAAAGTACTCCCAAACTTGGTAGTGACGTTGGGAAGTTGTGTGACCCATGGAGTCACTTGGAGAAATTGGCTGATGCACGTAGTATCCATATGGGTCTGGCTACCGATAAGGGTACTGTTGTTTCAACGGTGGTATCCCCCATGACTGTGGGTATTGCCACTATTGATGTTGTTTGATGGGTTGTGGTGGAGTTTTACTTGGATAATACATCAACGGTTGGTGAAAATGCCTTGGGTTACCTTGGGGATAAGGTAACCTTCGGGGTGTCTACCATCTATTGAGTCTCAGGTTGAGTGCATACACCCCAGACTCTTATAGATGTGGGATGATTGGACAACATCCCTTGGGATGGTCATATTGGTAGATCTCACATCCACCGTCATTGTCTATGTTTGAATCCACAACCTCATCAGAGATAGTTATTTTCCCCTTACCTTTGTCACGTGCAGGGCTTGAACCTCTCCACTTTGTCTTATTCTTGTCACTACTTCGTTCCTCCTTAGACTCCTCTACAATTTTTAGAACAGTTTCAATTTTACTATCTAAGGAGCTCCATACTTCATCTACCTTAGCCACCACTTTCATTGTTAGCTTTTGAAGTAGCAAATTTTTTTTGTTCACCAACTCTTCAAGTGATGACTCATCCTCTTCATCACAAAATCTCACTCCCTTCTTTCGAAGAGAGGGATCACGGTTATATTCTTCCGCACTTTCTCTTTTTCATAGCTCCCCTTCTTCTTTGGCTACTTGCTCCAACAATCAATGAATCTCATGGGATTTAAGTTCTGATAATCTCCCTTGGGCATAAGTCCCAAGGGTTCTCCTAGTCTCATACCTTAGCCCATCTATGAGATGGCGAAGTTGATCTTGTTGTGCCTAACCATGGCCTAGGAAGCAATGTAACAATGCATAGTAGCTGCCCATGGCAACATCCAAGGGTTCATGAGTACCTTTCTTCCATCCTTGGATCTACTTACGCAAGTTAGACACTTTGGAGTACGATTGATATTTATCGTTGAAGAGTTCTAACATTGTACTCCACCTCCTAATGGTTTCCAGTTCNCTTAGCCCATCTATGAGATGGCGAAGTTGATCTTGTTGTGCCTAACCATGGCCTGGGCAGCAATGTAACAATGCATAGTAGCTGCCCATGGCAACATCCAAGGGTTCNCGTTGTATCCCCCTTCGAAGCGTGGGATGTTGTTCATGTCTAAGCACTTGATCCAGCTATCTCTTTGATGCCTTGTCGGTATTCTCACTACCTCTATGATGTCTAGCATGCTTCAGGTTGCAAGTAGGGGCTCNATCATTACATTCAATAAATATAAAAGATATTATAATACATATGATTCAAATAGAATATTTATAATTTTATATTTTATAATTTTTATGGATTTTATCTTTACGAAAAATAAAAAATAATAATAAACACACATGCATTGCAATCCCACTTGTGAACATGAAAAATTCTCATGTTGTGCTCCCTTAATGTACAGGTGCAATATCACATACATACAAACATACAAAATGTAATAAAATATCTTAGTTACAACCTCGATGACCCAACACTATATCATATATCTGTGACCTCCTTGGGTAAGGTTGAATCGTCGTACCTTATAAAATGATAAAGAAATAAATATTTTTATGGTTTTAATGTTTTATAATTTTTTGGTATTTTAATATTTAAGACATCAATGGCACAAAAATGAGGACAAACCATCAGTGTTATTCGTTATGCAATCACTAGACTCTACATTGATCAAATGGTTCTAGGCCACATAAGCATGGTAGCATTCTAACAGAGTCTAGCCACACTTGTAAAAGTGATGACTGAAAACACACATAAAATAGGAAAGGAATCACTTATTCAAGGTAGAAAGAGCTTTTCACATGAAACTAGATGTCAAAATCCCAAAGAAATGGCTTGGAACTATATTCATTTTATATGAAGCTTATCCCAAATATTTATAGTTTTTGCAACACAACAACAGAGATTCGCTAGCATCCATGCATTAACAAAGGTCCATTAGTGCAGTTTAGATAACCTAGAACATATCAAATATGGAAAAGGAGGTGAAGTACCCAAACTAAGATATTAAGGGGGATGCATCAATGCCCTTATGCTAATGTAAGGGGTGAACTAATGTAGGGAATCCAGCACAACCCTACCATCATACTTTATTCTCATTCTTCCATATGAAAATTGGCAAGTCTAGGAACATGTTGGAACTTTTTGAGGATCTCTAAATGAAGCTAGAAAATTTCTAGAGAAGCCTAAAACATGCTCCAAAGCTACAAGTGTAAATCAGAAGGCAAGAATGCATACTTGGGTGATAGAAACCTCAACCATGAATGTGAAAGTCATAAACATTGGATGCATGAGATACATCCCAAATCCAAGGCTTATAGTTGACTAACAAAATATAACTGGNGTTTCCTACCTTCTCTTCTATGGCTTCGGCCCCGATCGTGATGACGGTTTGAGTGCCTGTCCTTGCCATGTGTTGTTGTTCCCTCAGTGAATAGTTGGTGCTCACAGGGATCAGAACTAGGGTTGTGTATCATGGAGCATAGGTTCTGATACCCCACCTTCTCACTATCATTAGGAGGGGGAACATCATTTAATAGAGAACCCGTTATAAGTGGTTCACCATCTCCGATTTTACTTAGGACGTGCGGGACCTCTTTGCCCTTCAACAGTGTATGTTGGCTCTCCTGCCTTGAGTCCCTTATACGTTGTGTGGATGTGGGATGGTAATCCCTTATGTCAAAGTCACCTATAATGTATTCAGCATAGAGCTGTGTCATGCCTATCTGTGCTAGAGCATGGAGGAGCATGTTGGAGACTGCACGATCTGGAGGTAACACGATGTTACCTTGCAAGTCTCTCCATCGCAGCTATTCATCTTGATGAAGGATAAAGGTAAAGCTTGGTATATACTCATCAGGATGGGTATATACCACTCGGTATTGTTGAGGAATTAGCAGATTTTGGTTATGTGTTTTAGACTGCCAACTATTTCTAGTATGATCCCTAGGTGGTGTAATGCTCTTATGAGAAGAAGAAGAAGACATTGTGTCTTATCAGTGTGCTATTTAACCGTTATATAATTTTTTGTTTAATTAACCCTAAGGGTTCTTTTAAGCTCCCAACGATTTCAGTGATCTCCTATGTTCTACTTAGCGCACAAACACTTAGTCCTCGGCAACGGTGCCAATGATGAGTGGCGAGGTACCCCTACACTCAACCATACAAATACGAGTGTAGCACGCGCGATCCGATCGAACTCCGCAGACTAAGTGCCTACATGCCTCATGGAACATTTAAGGTTAATTATTCATTATCTTCCCATACTTACTTGTATTTGTCATAGTGCATGATCAAGTAAGTCTGAGGTATATGATTTTTATAGCTTTTCGATTTTATCTCCTATGCTATTGAGGTGAAGGGTGAAGAGACTAATTAACTAACTTTAACTAACTAACTAAGTATGAATTAACCTAGCGTTAGCATCCATTCCCACTTATCATTCACACCTTGAACCAATGCAACCTTGGTTACCAAATGCTAATCATTACTGAGATCACCAAGCATAACGCACGTGCTCGAAGCTGTCGTACTGAGGCACTTAACTATGAGAGAAGGGTTGAGAAATATTTAATGACTAATAAAGCCTGTAAATGATAAATAGTAAATAAAGTCCTATTTAGCCTATTCCATGCACTACAAGGTTTATCCAAGAAGTTCATCTTTATTTTCGTACACAAACTTGTATTCAGGTACAATGTCTGCTCGAATTAAGATCCGTTCACTTTGGAGTTCCTACAGCGAGCACATGGAAAATATTCTATCTCTGGAGGGATCAAACTGCTAGAGTTTCACTATGATTTAAGCCTAGGATGAGAAACAAGGGAGAGCCACCTCTTATTTATAGACTTGGCGATGCACTGCGATATTGCGTACGCAATATTGCGGCCATGCAACATCGTGGCCCATACGATATTGCGTCCCATCACTAATCATACCTCCATGTCTAAGTAAAGCTAGTCCCATAGCTTTAAAACTAGAAACCGAAGACTAAAACTAGATATAATGCATGATTAATGTGGAGGATATAATGAACAAATGTAAGAACTATGAATATGTTACCATAGAATACAAGCCACCTCATTAAGAAGTGCTAGGGAGTGGTGGTTGAGAGAAGAGTCTCCATGACATGCCTACTTGGTAGGGAAAGAAATTGAAAGAGCTAGATGCAGACATATGAAATCTCTAAATTTGTGCTTCTAGATCCATCACCCTTGCTTAGAGCTCTTAATTCTACTCATGCATTAGTCCTTGCTCTTGCAGGAGTGCTTGTCCTCGTTCCTCAACATCAACCTAGAACTACTCATGACTTCTCTTAGCCTCCAAGAGCTCATAGTGGACTACATCTAGCTTGATCAGTGCTTGATAGAGTTTCTCTTTTAGTTTTGCATGTAATCAACTTGCAAAAGTTTATATCACATAGAGATACCCCTTCATTCTGCCTACACATTCTCTTTAGCTTTCTTAAGTATCATTCTAAGGATAGTAACAATAGTTTCATGGCAAAGAATGTATATGTTTTTTAAAAAATCCATTTTCCCCTACAACATTGGTTCACTTACAACCATCTGTTAGAGTTTGGTATGTAAGGTGTCAAATTTCTTCTTCATCTTATGCCTCTCCCTAATTACTTGTTCATTCAATAGAGCTACAAGTTTATGAAATATATACACCTTGATATTCCATGTTACCTACTTAGTTAAATGGATCTTTTTAAGATCATTAGTTTTCCTAGTAGTCTTATTTTTTAGCTCCTACCATAATTTTCAACATTCCTTTTCCATTTGAAGGTACTTATCCCAAAACTAGATCATGATTGGACTTTTTTCCTTTAATCATTACACCTATTCAAAAAGGAAAAGTACCTATTTTTCCTTTTCCTAGCTCATTCTTTTTCATTCTTGGAAATGATGCTTTAACATTCTAATTTGGTGCTCCAAGCCATCTTTCTAAACATAGCTTCCTTGCTAATCTAGCACACCTAAAATAGTTTAATATATAAGCACTCGATCTGCACCTTCAAAGTAATGGTGAAAGATTCAAGTACCAATTCTATGAGATGTTCCAATTTGTCATGTGACCATCATACCTCAACTTGGCTTCTCTGCAACTCTCATAGGCTTAATATTCTATTAGATTTGGCAGTTTCCAGCTCAGCCTATACCTTCATAAGTTCAATATCTACTATGCTGTTAATGTTCTACAATAGTAACTTAGTCTTAAGATCAACTCTTTACTCTTCCACTACCTAGTGGCTAGTCCTAGGTTGATCAGTGGGTACCTAGAGGACTTCAACCACAAGTTAGATGTTATGCATGTTACATTGTAATTGGTGTGAAGAGAAAACACTTCATAAAGGCACATGAGTGTGAGACTAAATAGGGGCATCAAACTAAGCCATGGGCTATTCATTTAACAAAGGTGAAGGGAACTAGAAGAGGTCCTCCTTTATTACCTTACCATCCATAATGGCTTGCATCATTTGAAAAAAATTACTGCTAAGATCTTGCAGCCCTTTATTATGGATTGTGGTAGCCTACCCCTCATCTTAGATGTGCATGAAAGGTTGAGCACCACCACTCAAAAGAAGTTCTTGGCTTTACCTTATGCTTGAGGTGTATTTGGTGCTCTAGATTGGCACTCGAAGAGCTAGTCTAAAGGTCAAATATTGAGATACCTTTGTGGAAATCATCTCATACTCTATGTAAAGTGCAACTCTAAGAGCCTCAAGGCATCATCATGGAGCAACTACCACTATGTTTTTCTAGTCCACCATACTTGCTATTATGGGATATCTTCCCACATGATTAACTATACCTACCAATTCATAAAATTTTCAAAAAATTCATAGAAAGGAATACACCTTGTTGTTGTCTCTAGTTACATCTTTGATTTCTTAGATTAGGTCCTTGTAGAGAAAATATGAAATGTTGATGATACACTTCTCCCTCATTATAGCTACAACCTTAGCCCCCTAAGTAGAGATACTTAACAAATGTTTGGTGGACACAAATTATGCGTGACAATTTTTCACATAGTATTCTAAACTAGGAAAAGTTTTGACATGTTCAACTCAACTTTATCCATGTCAAAGATCTACTTCATTATCCTTGACCTGAGTTTGGGATTAGTCTTTTGGATCCATGGCCACCAATTACTTGTTGGTTCATTTGGAAATCCTGCAGCCCATGAGATTATCCATGTGGAAATAGGCATAGGAAATCCACTAATAAAGGTCATGGAACCATCAGTAGTGAGGTCTTGGTATACTTTTCAACTTCATAATGATACCATGTGAAGGATTGGTTGATGTTTTTATAGAATCGCATTTGCTATAGTGACTTCTTGAGCTCAAGAGGAACAACCTCATTAGGTGACAATTTTTCTCTTCATGAATGGCTTGCTACTAAACATTATGAGCTCTCACACCCTCTTGGATGTTGTCTGCATCATCTTCTATCGACTCCTCTAACACTTGTATGGTTACCTACTATTATGCACATGCTCTGATCAAGAATGTGACTGCTTGCCTTCTAATTTGCTTTTGGTTGAAGGCCTTTTTGGAGTAGGACATATGAGCTCTAGAATAGAGCCTATAGGTTTTAGATTAGGGGATTGAAGTTCTTCCCCTTCTTCTCAAGAACTGGTGGTTGTCGCAAAGATCTATAGTAGAGATCTGAGATTGTTCACTCTCATCCATGATCTATGAAGCTTGGATCATAATCACCCCAACATAATTAACTATGGAGTTTGCTAAAAATTAAGTAAGGTTTTCCTAAACATCATACTACCATTGTAAAAATTGTGTAAGAACAATGATAAATACAAGCCTTTGGAAATACTTCAAAAATATCATTATAACTGCTAAAATATGGCATATGTGGGTAAGGAAGAATGAGGTAGAAATTTTTAAATAACTACCAAATTATTAAATTCATACCCAATCTGATGTCTCTCTCCCATGACTAAGTTACAAGATACCAAGCTTGAACTGCTGCTCAAACATCAAGGACAGGAAGACCCAAGAAGAATGCATGAAATTTATTACCAATCCACTTGCAAGGTGAAAATGTTGGTTGAGTTTTGCTTGTTTTTAACCCATTGAAGTAAAGGAAAAGAGGAAAACACATAAGCTAAATTATAAGACATTGTTTGGAATCCCCCACCATATATAGGGTCATCAATGTTGAGGGATACACTGGTACAAGGACACCAACCCCTCTACTCTGACATAAGGAAGCATCAACACACCCTCCCAAATAAGGAGAATTTAGCTAACTTTTTTTCCATGCCCTCTACTCATCTTTGTCTACTACTAGTGCATCATTTGAGTCCTTCATCATGATAGAATTATTTAGGATTAACCTCAAAATATGTACAAGAATCCAAACAAGAAGAGCATTACAAAGTTACCTCAAGTGGCATCATGGATCATGGAGAAGAAGTTGATTAGAAAATCTGTATAGTTCCATAAATCCAAGACTAGAAAAGAGGGGTTAGAATAGCATGATAATGATTATAATATCAAGAATAATTAAAATATAGGCATAATTGAGATGGATCAATAGCATTTAGCATGGTTACACCTTGAAGCACAAAGAGTCAATACTTACACAAGTGGAAAACTAATCAAATACCATATGTAACGCAATACTTACCATCTCTCTAGAGATAATCTTTGGCTATGTCACATATAATGCTAACCCACCAATGATTCATAGGTTAGTTCTCCTTGAAGTAGGCACTTGCCTTCATTGCCCTTGTAAAAATTATTTATGAGACACTTATGGATTCTTAGTAACTAGCAAAACATCAACATCAAATGCTAGTTTGTTCTCTTGGATGGTCAGATCTCATCCTCTATGTTGTTGATCAACCTCCTTCCCTACACAACCATGGAAAAGAATGAAATAGAAGAGATGGAGAATGAATAACACATTAAAGAGAGAAAGCGAGAAAGTGCCACATCACTATATTTCCAGCCAATCATTTAATTAGCTCATGGAGCATGTGAGCATGTCTTACACCTGGTGAAAGATCCACTACCACATCCTTTCATCACTACGCATTCACAAAATAGGGATTGACCTCCAAGTCTCCTTTTCAAGTGCAAGATCATACTGACATCATTCAATGCTACCTAGTCTTTATTATTCCATGGTCTAATCATTGGTGTAGAATAAATTAAGGTAATGTGCCATCAAACATCTAGAAGTTAAGATTTGTGTTTGGTTTTCCTCCATTCATGCACATGTGCATGATAGGCTCCCTGAATTCGGCTCTATCAAAACCTTCCATTGATCCCCTTGGCTATGTTAATGATCCCACATCTCACAAAAAGCATAATACCATTACTATAAAGAGGAAATGTTTTGTGTTCAAAGCTATTCAAGGCTTGGATCAAGAATGAAAATTATTAATCTAGAAAATAAATGATTAGGGACTTAAGTGAAAGAAACAATTGACATTACCAAGATTCATGAAGAAAGAAATTTTTGGTGCTTCATGGACATGGCTAGGGATGAGCAAGAGATTATCTTGGACTACAACTTTATGGGAAGTCAAGTAATCTAGGCAATGGATTAAACATGAGAAATGTTTGCATAGGCATAGGTTTGGCCACTCGTTTGAATTTGGTATGAGAAAGTATGCAATTGGTTTGGATGGTAAACATATTAATTTACATAATCAATAAAATTGAAAGTACATTACTCTTCCCATCACCTATTTACTCTTTACTCTTTCTTCTTTTTTTCTTTCTTTTTCTTTTAAATTTTCTTTTTTATCATTGTTTTATTATTTCTTTTATTTTCATATATATTTATTTTCATTTTCATTTGATAAAATCAGGGTTTTGAATGAAGCATGGGAATCATGAAAATGATTAGAATGCTAGATAACCACATGGATTCTTTGACTTACATGAACACAAGAATTCATCACCCACTCCATGCCATGCACAGGTTCATGAAATCACAAAGCTCTTTTGACCAAGATGGCTAAGCAAGGCACCATGTGTACCTTGGTTTGATCATACCAATTAGACTCAATCTATCATGTACCCATTCCTAAATGGTGCTGCTACATAATGAAGATGGTGTCTCCTCATAACAAGTGTTGTAATTATAGCAACAAGATATGAAAGGGGCAAGTTATAATTAAGAGCTGAAAGGATGCATTGTAATAATAGGCATGTCTCTTGAGGTGACCTTTGGGGTTTTTACCTAAGGTATTTATATCTAGGCATTATAGGTTGTATCAACATGGAGTTGCAAAGCCAGTAAAGATGAGTAATAGATGCTGGGTAAAATACGATAGGAAGAGGACTAGTATTACTTCTAGCTAGTGATAGGTCTAACCATGATGGCACCACTAGATTGTCTCTAAGAAATAGATGCTAAAGGAAAATAACACTAAGAAACACTTAGATCATGGCCTAGATACACTATTTCATAATAATAAAGCATTCTTTTCTTTTATCTTCTACATTTTCTCTATTATTTTCTTTACGCATAATGTCAAATGTTACACATATTTGACATTTTTCACATTATATTCTTTATAAATAATATCTAATATAATGTATATTTGACATTTTCCATGACATCTGAGAATGGGATGTTACATTTAATATCAAAGCTAACCATGACTAAAGGTCCAATTTGAATCAAGGAATAACTATAATCCAATGACAAACCATAAATCCAAAAGCTAGGGAGAACCACAAATCATTAAAAAATGTGCCTTATAATCGAGATTATCCATGTCAGCTAGAAGATATCTTCTAGAAATTTCATGGATAATTGAGCCTAGACCATGGATCTCTCATCTACAAGAGAACCACGAATGTGCATCATGTTCAAGATGGATCTCACCAACCAATAAGATTCCTTCTTAAAGTAACTTTCATGGATATTACTGACAAGAGATCTGATTATGCCTTAACAAGGTACATAAACTAGAAGAGACACTAGTAAGACAACGTGAGAATTTTAGAACTTAGAAGGGAGGGGGGGGAGGGGGGGGAAGAATAAGTTCCTAAAATCAAAATTTACAGCCACAAAAACCACACCCAAAATTACATGGTTCCCCAACTTGGGTACTCCATATTTGGAGGATATTTCACTTACACACCTCTAGACTTTGTTTCTTTGAAATGTGGTTTGAAGTGCATCACACCCTATACAAGCTCTAAACTCCACTCCAAAGTGTTTTGTTGTTGCAAAACCACTCAATCCAACTAGGTCCCAATAAGCTTAGGATGTGGTTTTAAGGAAATTGAGCTTCACTCCAAAGTGTTGTGATGTTGCACCAACCACATAACCCACCTAGGTCCTAACAAGCTCAATGACGATGCCTTCTAGCAATAAGCACACCAACCCCAACATGGCAACAAAAGAAAAAACAAAATTACATGGAAATAATGTAACTAAATTACAAGTCCTTGTACTTTGAGGTACAATATAATAAATAATCAATACAATAGTACAAATGATGTCATAATTGATGAGCGACGAGGTACCCCTATGCTCAACCATATGAATACGAGCGTTTCACACACGATCCGGTCAAATTCCAAGGACTAAGTGCTTATGTGCCCTTGTGGAACAAGGACAGGTTGGTTGATCATTGTCTTCCTAAGCTTACCTGTATGTCATGATTGTATGGTTAAGTAACCTTGAGGCACATGATTTTTATAGCTTTTATGTTTTTATGTCCCGCTCTAGTAGGGAAGAAGAGAGGTAACTAAGTGACTAATTTAACTTAACTACTCATTAACTAAGTTCTAACTAATCCTAACACCAGCATCCATTCCCACTTGCCGTATACATCCTAAACCAGTGCAACACTGCTGGGATTACCAAACGCTAATCATTACTGGGTTACCAAGCATTACACGCATGCTCAAAGTGGTCGTGCTTATGTAATTTAATGATTTGCTTAATTGANTTGGAAAATACTCTAACTTTCAAACAAACTACAAGAGTTTCGCTACTTGATTGCTGAAAGACTTCCTCCCACTGGTGTGCCTAGGCACTATATTTACAGACTTGGAAGCAACTACTCTAATAATTAGAGTAACCACTCTAATAATTAGAATAACTGCTAAAGCAACCGCTAGAGTAACCACTCTAATAATCAGAATAACTACTAGAGTAACCACTCTAATAATTAGAGTAACTGCTCTCATCAACAATGAAGTGCACAAGTACAATATACAATGATTGATCTTATAGTGATAATTCAAGCATAACACTTGCACAAAACCCAAGAAAATAAAGTCTCCTTATAACCTTGAAGTTTTTGAAAACACCTCAAAATTTGTGCAACAGCTATCTAATGGCTAGGAAAGACATCTTCTTCGAGATTGGGATATCTGTCTACATCTGACTTCCATTCAGGGGAGATGTCTCTTCTTCAAGGGAGATGTCTCTAAGGAGATGTCTTCTTCTAAAAGGAGACATCTCCTATTTTTAGGAGACATCTTCTATGGGTGTCCTCCAATTTGACCAACACATCTTCTTCATCAAGGAGATGTCTTCTTCTAATCGGAGATGTCTCCTATTTCTAAGAGACATCTTCTCTACATTTGAACTCTTGATTCCAAGGCTTCCTCTCAATCACCAAAACATCTTTCATTAGCTTGAAGTCTTCTTTACTTGTCCATGCTTCCTTGAGTCCTTATAGTCTTCACGTAGACACTCACATACTTATCCATGCTCACTTGAGTCCTCTACTTTGAGATTTCTTGTAGATGTCATTCTTTGAGCTTTCCTTTAGTCCTTATTCTTGTTCTTGTCCTACAAACACAACCACACAAACATCCTTTATTCTTTGTTTTCCTTAAAGTTTTGACATACCAAAAGGTCAACATAAAGATACACCAATCCAGGTAATTCTTACCCATCTTACAATATTATTAGAATGTTAATTGATTAAGATCATTGTTAAGTTATTCTAGAAGGTTAGTAACTATGGCCTAAGTCAAGATTTATTATCCCTATGATACCTAAGCCCTGTGACTTGGTGTTACTCATTCTTTGCTTAAGACCTATGCATTGGCAAACTTAAGGATTTAATCTAGTCATAAGATTAGTTCATTCCTACCCATCAAATAATGTTTATTATCATGAGACCCATAAGAAAACCAATACTTGGTGGGTAATGTTGTGATGTCTTACTTCTCCTTAGTACATAGGACATAATCTTGTTGCCAGACGCTAGGCTTACATCCTACTTGTCAAATTGTAGGATAAAAGTATTATATCATTGTGTTCAAGGGTTGGTATATCATTTATAATTATTCAAGTCATTTAGAAGTCAGCATGTCACTAATACATCAACCTAGTAGCGTCACTTTTGTAGAATAAGCTATTTTGGACCTTTTAAATCTTGAAAATCAAACTTACCTTTTAGCCACTAAAACCATACCCAACACATGGTACTCAATAACTTGATTCCAATGATACAAATTTCATCTCGATTGGACTCATAGTTTAGGATATATTGCAATTCAAAGTTTTTCATTATGTGTGCTTATTAAAAATATTAATTTATTAAATTTATATATTAAAAAATTCAAAATTACCAGGGTTAGAAATTGAACCCAAAATTTTTCCTTATCCAAACCAAATCTTACCCCATCATCCGTCACCACTTACGACTTAGTTTAGGATAAAGCGAAACCACCACATCAACCGCTAAGGCAAGGTTAAATAAAATAATAATAAAAAGTTTTAAAAAAAAAACTTAATAATAAATTTAGGGCGGGGGGAATCAAGCCCCTGATCTCCCACTTAGATCAAACCGAAGTCCTAGGCATTCTTCTACCAACAACCACACCCAACATGCTACTCGTTAATAATTAATATAGTTAATTATATTAATATCTGTTAACAATTAAGAAAAAATAATGATAATAATATTTTTTAAAAAATTTAAAAAAGAATTCAATCAAGGGCCGCACAGACCCATACAAGGCCATGCAGCCCTAGGGCCATGCTGTCCTTGCAATGATCTACATCAGCACCTCTGCGTCGCTCATCTCCCACCATCGCCGCGCTGCCTTTCTTATGCCCTATACCGCCCACTACTGTCATCTGCTACATGCCACTACTACTACTGTCTACTATCCAAGCATCACCACTGCGATTATGTGCTCTGCCGCCATCGCTGTGTTTGTGCGCTCTACCTCTGGTGCCTCTTTGCCTACCGCTGCCTTCATTTTTCTCGTCGTCTTCCATGTTTTATGACGTTTATTCCAATACTACGCGTGCCACCTCCTGCACCATTTTCACCGTCGCATGCACTGTTTCTGCCACTGCATGCACTATTTCTGCAGCCACCTGTGCCTCCATCATCACTGTCGATGCTGAAAACCCCACTGGAAATTTCAACAGTCTGCAGTGTCTGTGAGTGCCAAAGGATACCGTCATCACTGCAAAATACTACCTCAGACAGAGCTTTGCAGGCAGACACCCCCAATGCCGTAAAATTATGCCTCCCAGAGAGCTCTGCAGACACCACCAGCATCTTAAAATCTTGCTTCCCGCGCAGCTTTTATAGATACCACCAGCGTTGCCCTGCCATCTTACCTTCTTGGCAAGTTTGGCAATAAAAAAAGTTGCCGTCAACTAACGAAAAAATTCAAATTTTCTATCATTTAATGGAAATTTCAAACATGTAAAAAAATACACAGTAAAATTTAAATTAAAAAATGCAAACAAAAATTCAAAAATGGAAACTTAGCACATTGGCAACATCTAGGATAAAATTTTATAATCAAGCATGCTCGTTCGTTCTAGAGTAATATTGGGATGGATAGCCTCTTAAGAAGTCTTGTTTTTCATGTTCAAAGTTTTGCACTTTGCAAGTCATAAGTTTTCTAAAAGCCCTTTTTGAAAAACAAAGAGTCATTTCCTATAGATTTCAACCTTAAAGAAGCAATGGTAAAGTCAAATCAACCCCACAAGGCTTCAAAAATTAATTTTTATGCCTTGCCTAATGCCTCAAGACCCAATCTTAGCATAACTTGGGCATATAATGTTCATTTCTAACATATAAATAGTCATTTTAACATTTTTCAGCTTTCTAAACTCAATGATGAGGTCATAATCATCATCCAGGTACTCGATAATTTAATGATATTTTAAACCATGCCTTTAGAAACCATAACTTATATCAGCTAATCATGCCTAACAATTTAATTTCTTGGATTAATAGATCTAACATCTTTGGTAGTTTGGATCTTAAGATTAAGTGCTTAGCCTATGTCAATAGTTAGCCTTAGATCACTAACCTCTAGTGTATCATTAGTTACATTGTCGAAGTCAGTGTCTTAAGTGGGGTAGAAAGGTTGGTAAGAGTCTAGGTAATGTAGCCAAATTGTTATCGATCCAACAAATTGATCAGTCACTTGAAGATGTTTACCCATTTAGCTTATAACCAAATCATATAATAGCAACATCATGGAAAAGCATAATCTTCTACTGACAAGGTGTATGATACCCATGACAAGAAATAACCTAGGATAGAATCAAAGAACAATAATGAAAGTTACAACATATAACATGCTTGCAAGGTCTTATAGCCAATGAAAGACAACATCCGCTATGTCTACCATGGGCCTTGAAATTCACAAAGTATTGATACCTATGCATCTTAGTAGAGTTACAAGATTTGGATGTTGATTTCTTGTGCCTACAAAAAGTTTTTTCATGGAAATTCCTTTATCAATTCTAACCCACTATGAAAAAGATGAGATATAGAGGTATTTATAAGCAAAAATATTCTTGTGAAAGTTCTTCTTTTGAGCCATACAAAATACCCTATTGTACAAATCACATCATGGATGGTTGCATCAGCTTTTACGAACAAGCCAAGTTTGAATTAGTACAAAGATTTGAATGAAGATTAGAAAATATGATTTTTGAAATTATAAAAATTTAAATCATGGTACAAGCCACATACCCTTGGCATTGATATTAAAAAAATCTAGTTTTTAGAAAGATGTGTATGTGTGATCAATAAACATTTAATTGCCAAATCAATATGTTTAAATGTTAAACTTTGCCAAGTGGCATACTTGATTAAAAAAATAGAGGAAATATTTATGAATATATTATTTCTAAGCCTTATTGATATTAATCCAATGTCATTCATCCTTTGTGAAGACTCCAATGTGAAAGTTAGAAGTGGTGTTTACCAATTTTAAAAATATGAAGGTGTAAAAGAATCCTTGGAAGAGAAACCTAATTTGAAGAAGATGTTTCTATCAATTCAACATGGAATTCCATTGGTTAGTGCATATTCTACTTACGTTGAATCTTCAAGAGATAAATTAAAAAATCAAAATTTAGAAACAAATGTTGTTATTGGAAAAAATTCATCAAGAACCTCAGTTTACCAATTACATTGCCATGATTAATGAAGATGAATCAACAACATTCTTTATCGAGATCCTAGACTTTATTTGGTATAATGCCCAATTCTTTTAAGTTACAAAGTTGCTAGAGTTAATTCCTAATGAAGAAGTTTAGAGGAAGCAAGATCAAGCCCTATTGAAAAAAACCATCCAATCATATACGCTTTATGATGGAACTATGACTACTTTATTGATCCCCAACATTGATCAAGATCAAGGAGTATTTTAATGTTACTTTTATTTATAATCTTATTATTTTTTATAATTTAATTTATATCTTAATTTGATAAAAATATCTAGTATAATGCAAGTTGAGAATAAGGATTTGTCTTACCTTCACTTGGATAACCAAATATGAGTTACATTTTGTATGATCCTAGTTAAGACTGGTGATTAATGGTTGGTAGATCTTTAATTTACCTTTTGTCATTATTTTAGAATATGAGGTAACTATTAATAAATTAATATTTAAGTTCTAATATATCCATCTAACGTATGTTTTTTTTTTCTTTGTAGAATAAGCAAGAGAACATTAGGATATGTAACTTTAAACCCAAAGGAGAAATTAAATAATTGGAGCATTGGTGCTAGAAAAAAAATAGTAAATGTGAACTCTTCAAAGAAAAAAAACCTAAGAGGGGTAGATTTTCATGTTCCTATTCTTGAATGATGTCACTATGAAACGAAGATGATGTCTCTTCATAACAAGTATTGTAATTATCTTAACAAGACTCGAAAGGAGCAAGTTATAATTAAGATCCAAAAGGACACATTATAATAACATGCATGTCTCTTGAGGTAATCTTTGGGGGTTTGAAATAAGGTATTTATATCTAGTTATTAGAGGTCATAATAACATGAAGTTGTGGACCTAGTAAAGGTGAGTAACAGGTGCTAAGTGAAGTAGAAAAAAAAAAAAGAGGACTGGCCATCCCTTCTACTAATGATAGGTCTAACCATGGTGGCAGTGTTGGATTACCTCTAAGAATTAGGTGTTGAAGGAAGATAATCCCAAGGAACACTTAGAGCATAACCTAGATACACTATTCCATATTAATAAAGCATCATTTTCCTTTTCCTTCTACATTTTCCCTATTATCTTCTTGACACATAATGTCAAATGTTACACATATTTGACATTTTTTATGTTATCTTCTTTATGCATAATGTCTAATAAAATGCATATTTATCATTTTACATGACATCAAAAAATGGGATGTCACACGTTCAATCATCACAAGAATTCTTTATAACATACCCTTTCCATATCAATAACTATCAACTTTTTAAAGATTCCAAAGCTCATACCCTAAGGTGTGAATCTGTCACTGATCTACGATTCCAATAGCATTAGATTGACTACTTGTAGTGTGAGTCCTTGTTCCCCACTAAATCTGAGCTAAGTTCACTAGTAATGGATAGAAAAAAAGTGGATGGATGAAGATTGTTGCATGGTCAATCTATCATTGGACGTATTTGGTACTCTCACATCATCAGCATATATGTAACTCTTGAACTAGTTTTTCCACACATACAAATAAAAACACTTCTAGAAAGAGAAAAATCAAATGATTGGTTATTCATTAAGCTTAAAAGGTAAAAACTTCTAACTAAACATCAATCTTTATTAATTGCATAGATAGAAATAATAGGAAAATGAAATTTTAACGTGGTGTGGAGGATTTCTTCCCCATGACTAATCCATGTCTATCATCAAGAAATTATTTGAGTATTAAATTGGGCATTAAGCATTCTTAGAGGTGAAAGATATTCATTAGAGTGTACTAGGTATTGCCCAAAAGATTCTTTTTCTACCCCATGTAAATGGCCTATGCCCATGATGCAAGAAGATTAGGAAGGATCATAGGATATTCTCTTGTCGTGCATTCTTTCGGTCTCATTTCTTCTATTGATCTAGAGGTGGATATCTTGGAAAACCAACCAAGAATTTATAGTGCTTAACTAGGCTCTTCTCATTATAATAAGAAGATTCTCTTCCACCTTATCTTCTAATCTAAGCATCAAAAAATTAGCAAAATACAACCAACAACAAAAGTGATTACATTAAATACTTATTCCATGGGGTACATATATCATTGGTCTACCATCTCAAGTCTAATGTTAGTATGCTAGAGAGGAGAAAGCCCCTAATCAAACTACTACGAGAGAAAAATGAGATTCACTCTTAAAACAAAGTGATAGAGAGCCAAGTAATGATTCTTTTCATAAATCTAGATCTCCACCATGAGACTGCTAGGATTTGGTTACTTTGCAAGTAAATATTGTTCTTTAACTACCTACATTACCACTATAGATATAGGGATGGTAACAACATCACCATTAGGTGTCATCATGCTATCCCCACTAGACATAGCAATGTAACTCATCCTTGAAGTAGATATTGTAGTTGAATTGAGATCAGGAATGCTCATCAAGACCTCATGAATATGTGCTTTTATTTCGATTGAATGATTTTCTTCTTCAAAAGGTGGAGAGGAGGATAAAAATCTAATCTTGTGATTCTCATGTCTATGTTTGCAGTAAAAGTTTCTACTACGAGACCTCATACTTCCTCCATTAGCCAAATCAATAGATGTCTATTAATATTTCCTAGATGCATGAATAGAAGCAAGATTAATACAATAGGTAATATTACATGATTTGATATACCTTAATTATGGTTAACTAGGTATCCCACCTTGCATGAGACCATGAAGTAGAAGCTACTACTACTATTATTGCTAGGAATCTTTGTTGATAGGATTGCTAGAAATAGGTAGGTATTGTTGAGCTATCATCATTCGGATTTTATAAGTAATTTTTTGTGCACCATATAAGTAAGGATTAGGTGGAGACACCATCTATTAATTCACTGAATTCAAAAGATTCCATGGAGTAGCATTTTAAGGATTTGAAGTTTATACTATTGGTACTACTGCATGGGCTATGAATAAGCACCATTAGGATAGTATGGATAGGTAGGATATGGGATCCTCCTTGTTTACTGCTTAACAAACCTACAATTCAAAGGTATCCTAGATCATCCCATCTCATCAATCATGTAAGCCATGACTGGGTAGCACTGAGAATCATTAGGATCTACACAATACTCGCAATGACCGATGAGCCAACAAAAATTTGGTGTTAGATTACCTTTGATGCAGTAATGTCACCTCGTCTATGACTAACCCATGAGTCATATCCATAAAGGAATAGTAGAATGTCAAAGGAATCATCAAGACAATAAAAAATTAGATTCAAATCCAATCAAATCCCATGCTTATGATTATCACTCATAACTAAATCATAAACTTTTGACCTAACTTCTAATCTTAAGTTCAAGAATGGAAATTAAATGATTAAATCAAGTTTGAAATCAATGAGTATAAATAATGAGTTTTGAGGATCACAAGGAAGACATCATCCAATCTATGATTTTTCCTCATTTTTTCAGAGTGTAGTAGTCTCAGCAACTCATAGATGGACTCCAATGGTCTATAGTTCCCACAAGGTTCAACAAATCCTCATTTAACAATTCTAAGAAGAATTAAGAAAAATGATTCCAACTTGATGCAAGTTCTCTTGGGTATTAAGTCACTCTTGCTTCAATAAGGTGCTCCCCTTTTTATACTGAGAGATCTTACATCTTTATTCTAGGAAAAATTGGGAAGATAGACATATTAATTTGCATTGAGGACATCAATATGGATCGATACTATTATAGGTACTTATTGATATAAATTACAACTACTATGTCTCTCGAATTTTGATCTTCATAGTGTCTGTGACATGAATCAATATATCCATACCATAGAGAGTTCTGTATCCTCTTAGCTCCAATGTTATCAATAGTTGTTGTGACCTCTGTATAGATTGATGCAAATTGGATCGATACAAGTTAATTCTAGTGATGCAGATCCATATGTTTGTTGTTGATTTTTGTTGAAGTTCTCTATGCAAATTGATATGGCTCAATACCTATCACTATCAAAATACCTTGTTATACACAAATGCTAAAAATGTCATTAATACATATAATGTAATATCAAAGAATTTGATGTAATTTAGTATGGCTAGAGAACAAAAAATAAAATTTTAAACAAATTTTCCTTAAAATGAAGTTAATTGGGGGTTTATCATAGGCCCCTACTAGACTTTGACTAGTGCCTAGCCAACAAAGATGAAAAATATAATTTAGACATGAATATATCTATGAAATATATTATAGAGGCTACTTCTAAATTAAAATCAAATGGCTTCTTGCAATTCTCTAAATATTTTAACCATTACCGAACCTAAATGTAACCATGGTATAAAGTAATCATAATTTATCATTTGATTCTAACTTCAAAATAGTGCTTCAAACTAAAGAAAAAATTTCATTCCAATTCTTCCAAATTCTAATAATGTTCACAATATAAAGAAATCTTGGAAATTAAATCTCCATCATCCATCATAATCCAAGTTCATTACCAAAGAGATTATGTACATAGTATGAACAAAAATTAAACATGTCCAAGTTCAAATTCTAAATAATAAAATGACCTCTTTGACCCTATTACAAGTAAACATACATAAGGATCAAATGTCATATCCTCCTTCTACTTCCATATCTTCCTTAAAATGTAAGGGTTTAGCTCCCTTAACATCATCCCGAATCTACAAATGCACATTCCTCTAAATGCTAGAAACCCTCTTATCCATTGTCATGAAAGGATAACTTACTCCTCCAACATGGTCAAGATCTCATGCTAGGTAGACTTTACTTCCTAAAGCTATGTCCTCATTTCCTTCTAAAGTTCCCATACCTCATTAGCCTAGGACATTAACATGAAACCTTGGTTGTTGGATTCCTTAATGAAAGAACCGTCTTGGTGTAGAACTTGAGTAACCTCACAAAGATGTCCTTCTTTAGGATAGTGAGGTTTACCTTCATGCTAGTTTGGGGCTCCAACAGATCCAACTTTCATAACATGGCTGAAATCATAAAAGGAAAATGTATTTTAAGTGCATCATCATTGTAATAATACACCATGTACTTGAGCAATAGGTATGCAAAGTTGGCTTCCTCACCAAATTTCAAATCCTTGATAGCCTAAAGGGTTGGGCTGAAAATGTACATGGTGTGCATTGATGGTAGGACATTGGTAATGATCAACTTTTCCATCACTTGGTGCTCTAGATGTAGATTCATAAAGTGAAGTCCCTATGTTTGAATCCTGTTGGAATCAGACTCTCTTGTGAACTGCTAGAGAAGATCATATTTTTCCTTAGTGCTAGCCTTCGATTTGAATATATCTTCATCACCAACAAGTAGGTGAAAACACTCTTGAATCCATGCTACCATGATTTTGATCTTAGTTTTCCTCACTAAGGAAACTACGTATCACTCTAGAGGATCTTCCTAGGTGATGTGGGGCTTCAAATTTTGATAAAATTCCAAGATTTTCTCTAAGTAGAACTAGTTGATAGGGGGTTTGATGAATGCCCCACATCCCATCACCTTAATTTGTTAACGAGTGGCTACATTAGTGTAATCAAACCACTCTGTGTAGTTTGCTTTAGCATGGAATAGGGTGATCTTCGGTCTTTCGCTCCTAGGTGCCTATGAGATGACAAGAAAATTAAACATATAGAAATTGATGTTAATTTTCTCAATGAGGCATATAATTACCTTTGTTTGCTACTCTATAGTAGAAGATTCTATCATTTATATCCCTACTTACATGCTAAAATTGCTAGATTGGAAAAAAATGTCATTCTCTATCCAAGAAAAACAAGAAAGTACCCTAACTTAGTAGGGTAAGACTTACCTAGTGTCTGGACAGAGTGGTGCTTGGGTAGATGTGATCCCTAATCATGGCCCTTTCTTAGCTATACTTTAGATGCATTGGAATCATAGAGAAAGAAAGAGACAACCATATGAGCCCTAGTGCTATGCAACATTTGCTGAGAAATGATTTATCCCATTGGATAGTGGTATTTTATTTTTCACACACTATCTTACTGTTGGGTTATATTTTTTATCTTCTTTTTATTATATCAATCTTCATCAAGTCTTTGAAGTACTTAGATACCAAAAAGGTCGATTCATATCATGGTCACAATCGATATCAATTCTCTACTTAGATATAATTTACCATATCAATTCAAATCACAACTTCTATATAAATCAATATTATTGTATAATTAGATATCATTTTTCATCATGATCATACTATTCAAATGTGAGGGCCTCAGCAAAAAATTTTCTTTATTGAACTATATCGATTAAGGGGATGTGGATTGATATCACTGTATAATTAAATATCAAAGTTCATAGTGATAGTATTGTTCAAACATTTTATCTAACAACCAATAATACCTCACTCATATCAAACATTCTTATCTTAATATTTGTAGAACCTAGAGCTAATTTTCCATAGTCTTAAAATATATTAAATACTTGCATCTACTTACCTTTCTTGTCAAAGAAAGTGAAGATGCTTACAATGCTAATGAATGAGATTCCTCTTTTGAGGTTTCTCATCTTATGCAAACTTCCTCAATCTTCAAGACTTGACTCTCTCTTAGAAATTTTTTGGAGAGCACCTTCTCATTCTCATCCTCATTTTTCTTAATTCTCCAATCTTTCTTCACTCCCTTGTCCTTTTGAGTTTTCCTATTGTCCTTCAAGATTTCCTTTCTTAACACATTTGGATAAGACCAAGGCATCTAATGATATGACCATGTATTTAACTGATAATATTTTAAATGACAATTCCATTGCTTGTGCTNACCAAGGCATCTAATGATATGACCATGTATTTAACTGATAATATTTTAAATGACAATTCCATTGCTTGTGCCCTGGCCTATTATAGTAGTAACGTCAAATCTTTCTATTGTGATTAAAGTAATTTACCTTTGGAGTTACCTTTTGATTTCCTATAGTGCTAGTGTTTACCTCAACTTTTGGAGTGGTCTCTTGTTTAGATGAGGTTGATGTAAATGCTTGTTCCTATTAACAACATCCTAGACCACTTTTGTCCTTTGGACTTCTTTGTTGCCCAAGCATTTTCCCTTGACCAGCCTATCATTCACAAGTTTGGCATCTACAAGCTCTTCCTTGATATGCTTGTAAGATTGGGTTAGCTCTTTATTCTCAACCCTAAGGTCTAAGATTTCTTTTGGAAGAGTTAAATTTAATGAAGAAATATCATAATCCTTAGTTTTTACTTAGTTAATTTTACATAAATACTTTCCAACTTAAACAATATATTATACTTCTCTTTCTCATTATTAGATTGATCATCATCATTAGAAAGGTCAACATCGTCATCTATGAGAGCCATATAGATGAGATGAGGATCTTTTCAGATGTCACCTACCTCTTCCTTGCCTTGGTCTCCATCATCACAGCTGGTGAAGAAATTGTTTTCCTTTTATCTTTTTGAGTTGATGCATCTTCATCATTCCAACTTATATGACTATTACTTCTTCTCATTTCTTCACTATACTCTTTCTCTTGATACCTGTAAGCATTAAGGCATTCGAAGGCCAAATGGCCTCTTCCACCACATATCCAATATTCTATAGAAGAAAGATCAAAATTAGAATTTGAAATATTTTTAGCTCTTTCCTTAAGTCTTTCTCTATCTTTGAATTGATTGGATCGATTTTCTTCTGAGAAATTTCTCAGACATCCATTTGTTTGCTTTTTGTCTTTGGACAAAGAGTTCTTGTTCATTTGCTCAATCACATAGGTTAGTTTTTGAACCTTAGTCTTAAGTTTTTAGTTTTCTTTCTTGAGATAAGAACATTCATCATTAAGAACTATCATTTTCATTTCCTTAATATGCAAAGAATCTTTTATCTTAATGCATAAAGTTTTAAAAGAAATAATGTCATTGCAAAATATTCCATACATTTCATCAATATCACAAACACTATTAAGCTTGCAAGAGTAGACACTTTTATTTATAAATATAATGAAAGATTTACCTTTTTTGCATTTATGATATAGAGATAGGATAAAGCAATTGATAAAAACAATTAGTCTCCTTGACCAAGTATATCTAATGTTGAAAGCCCCTTCCACTGTTCACTCTTGGAGATTGATGAAGAGTGTCAGAGTACCAAGCTCTAATACCACTTGTCAATCATTGAACTTAGAAGGAGGGGATGAATAAGTTCCCCAAATAAAAATTCTTTAACATAAAGCACATACAAATTTTAACATGGCTCCCTAACTTGGGTAGTCCATACTTGGAGGGTAGTTCACAAGCAGACCTCCAAACTTTATTACTCTTAAAATATGGTTGAAGGGTCCACACCCTATATAGTCTTCAAGCCCTGCTCTAGAGTGTTGTACTACAGCACCAATCACTCAACCCTACAAGGTCCCATCAAGCTTGGAAATGTGGTTTCAAGGCTTCCATAACTTTTACAATCTTGAGCTCCACACTAGAATGTTGTATTACAACACCAACAACTCAATCCTACAAGATCCCAACAAGGTCAAGCAAGATTCCTTTCTGCAAGAAGCACATCAACCTCACAGAGCAACAAGAGAATAATAATTACAAGGAATGAATGCAACTAGGTTTGCTGATCCTTTCACTTTGAGGTCCAACACACTTTACAATGCCAAAATGACAAGATAATGAGAAGCAATAGAGAATTCAATGATTACAGATGATTATACAATAAATACAATAAGGCTTTTCCATTTCCCAATGCACATCAAGTCTTCTTATAGCTACCGTGTTTCTAAATCCTTCTTGGAACTTGTGCAATGACTAGTTAATGATTAAAAATAGTCATGAAAGATGTCTTTATCATGCCTAAGATGTCTCTCTAAATTTGCCTTCAATTCTAGGAAGATGTCTTTGTTTTGTGAAAGACATCTTTTTGAAGTCTCCATTTTGGAAGATGTCTTTGTCTTGTGGAAGATGTCTTTCTAGTACTGGCCTTCATTCTATAAAGACATCTTTGCCTCTTGAAAGATGTCTTTATCTAAGAAATCCATCTTGCTATTTCTGAAGACATCTTTACCTAAGTTTACTCCAATTCTGCCAAGACATCAGCTACTTCCCAGAGACATCTTTCTTCATCTTCCTTTGTCTTTGGAATGCATTGTTCCTTGTCCATAACCTTGATCTTCTATATTCTTTGATGATGATAACTTTTCTTGCATAGTATCTAGTCCTTGTCCATGTTCTTTGAAGTTCTTACACGTTCATTCGAATACCATGTGGATGACCTCCTCCTTTGAGCTCTAAACATTTTGTTCCTTGTCCTCTTCAACTCATCTTGGTTTCCCATATACTAAGTCCTACAAACACAATAATCACATAGCCATGCAAACAATCTTTGACTCCATTTTTCTTAACATTTTGGACACACAAAAACACATCAAAAGGTCCAAAATCTAGGCCTTAGTGTTGCTAGAAACCAGCAAACACCTAAACCCTATTTGAAGAACACCTTTCATCCTGTGACTTCCCAAGGTCATGAGAACGTTAGGCTCCCACCCATTGGTAGTTGCATCCCAAATAGTCACCAAAAAATTTTTTGATGCTAGAAGGAGGGCTGAAATTTTTTCCTCTACATTCATAAGTCTAATAATCATAGCACACCAATAGTTATTTCTTACTAGAAGGGTTTAAGAAATTAGATACTATTTTTAGTTCATGACCCAATAGACTAGTAGTTTGGAAGATTTTAGAGGTTCTAAAGAAATTCTTAATTATAAGATTGATTATTCATCAGAAGAAGAACATAAAAAGGTTCTTGAGTTTGGAACAAGTACTGGAGTAAAGACTAGAAAGATAAGAAGATCACCCCTTCTATCTTGTTTATTAGTCTATAAGAGAAAGTTAAAGAAATGTAAGAGTTCAATGATTAAAAAGAATTCTAGTAGGATGGAAAATCCTTGGCAAAGAATTACATCATTAGGATTTCAAAACTACAAAGATATTCCTAAGGTAGTTTACAAATATATGTCTGAGTCTTTTATTCCTGGAAAAGCTTACTTGGCTAAAGAATACATTCACTTATTTGAGTTAGCTTTAGCTCATGTAAATGTTCAACACCATGATCAAGCTTGTAGGTTGTTCATAGAAAATTTAAAGGATATTCCTTAGATTTAGTATTCAAACTTGACAAGTAATAGTATCACAAGTTGGAGATGATATGAAGAGTCTTTTCTTGGCCCAAGTTGGCAAGCAATTGGATCAACAACAACTATACTATGGGCTTATACAAGCTAAGCAAGGAGTCAAAGAGTCAATTAGAGATTTCAACATTAAGTTTCAATGAATTTATGGGCTCTTTTAAAGACAATATAGATCATCAAATGAAATTCTTAAAGATACTTACCTTAAGGCTATAAATCCCAATATTTCAATCTGGTTGAGAAGAACTCCAAACTTGATAACATTGAATGACTACTTTAGTGAAGCTATACAAGTAAAAAAAACTAAATTTGAACAATGAAGCGATTATCACAACTTGAAAAAAAGAAGAGAAAATGATGATTTTTATGCAAGATTTTGCTCAACTAAAAGCATTACTGAGACTGTCTCGTGTTAAGACAAAGCAAGAGTTAGAAAGTAGAGAATCTAAAAAAGGACAATTACTAAGAGACTTTTCCAACAAGGTAGTTAAATTAGAGAAAGCTTTGAAAAAATTTTAAATTAAATAAGAAAAGAAAAATAGAAAATATAAACATCAAGATACTAAGTTAGTATAAGATGAGGATGAAAGTGATGTCATTACATCCAACTTTCTTGACATTGAATCAAATAATGAGCTATCTAGTGTGCATTACGCAAGCAAATCTTCTAATAATGGATCTATTGATACTTCTTCTCTATCAAGTTCCAAAGAAGATACATCATCAGATGAAGAGTGTAATAATAATGAGGAAAATGGATATAATATGCGATCAAAAGAAAGATTAACTACTTCTAGGCCTCCAAATGTTATTTCTAATTCATCTACTAAGAGAAATATTTTTGAAATAAGTTGAAAAGAGAAAAATAAAAATAAAGAAGATCAAGTAGAGCAAAGTACTGAAAATCAAACTTTTAATAAATGAATGAAGAAATCAAGCTTTTATGGAGATGGAGAATATGATTTGATTGAAGATCTTAAACATATTAGGGCCAATATCATCATATATCAGTTACTACAAATAGGTGATCATCAAAGAAAGGCTTTAGAGTTTCTTAAAGGTAAAAGAGAGTTGGAGAGTCAAAATTAAGCTATGTGTCCAACAATGATGATAAACCAAAAGCTAGTTATGATTGTACTCCTAAGAAGAAAGCTCCTCATTTTCTTTTGATAATGAAGTTAAAAAAACAAGTATCTTCACAATTTTTTCATCGATTTTGGAGCTACCTCTACTATTATGTCATTATCTATATGCAAAAAACTTGGTTTCATTCCTGAAGAATCAAGTAGAAAGATTGTTCAAGTGGACAAGAATAGAGTAAAGATTGTGGATCAACTTCCCAATGTTTGATTAGAAATCACTTCTAAACCTCACATCAAAAGTAGAGTAACTATTTAAGTGGCAAACATACCAGATTCACATAGTCTTTTGTTAAGTAGAAGTTAGAGTAAGAATTTCTTAGGTTATATATCAATAGATTACTCACATATGTGGCTACCTTAGAAAGGGAAATTGAATCAAATATACATATACAGTGAGCCTTTGATGAACGAAAACATTACCTCAAATGGAAAGAATAAAGTTGTTAAGACAAGAGCTTTTGAAACAAGAATTTCCATACTTCAAGAAGTTCCTAACTTAGAAAAGGAGAAATTTCAAGATGTGAGCAAATGGGAACTATACTTTGATCGTTCTTATTACTCGAAGGTGTAGGAGTTGGAATAGTTCTAGTAAAATATGATTTCCCAAAAATATTCAAAGAAATTCATCTATCTCTCCCTTGTACAAATAATAAGGTTGAGTATGAAGCTTTGTGTATTGGAATTAAGATAGTATTGGAAAAAGGAATCTAGAAAATCACCATTAAGTAATATTTAAGATTAGTTTGTGAATAGATTTAGTAAAAATCAGCTTATTAGAAAGGATATACAGAATCTAGATGGTCAAGCTTATGAAGCAATGAATTTACGATCTACTGAGATGCCAAAGATGTTAAATGTCATGAAGGAAAAGGATTTAGTCTTCAAGAAAAATCTATTATTACTCCTAAAAAATTATTTGGAAAATTTTGGTTGGTCTTATGATGATCTTAATAATTTTTGACTAGAGGTGATGACACATAAAATCCCTTTTATAGATGCTTGTAATATAGTTAAGCAAAAACAAAGGAAATTTAATCCATCATTTGAGCTAGCTATGAAAGTTGAGATCAAGAAGTTATTACAAGTTTGAGTCATATATCCAATCTAATATTTGACATGGCTTACTTACCTTGTACTAGTAAGAAAGAAGAATGGTGATATTAGACTTTGTGTGGATTTCAAAAATTTGAATGAAGCCTTGGAAAAAGATAAATTCCCACTTACTAGAATTGAGTAGATGTTAATCAATGTATCAGGTTATTAGGTATATTCTTTCTTAGATGGATTTTCAAGCTATAATCAGATCATGGTAAATAAGGGTGACAAATATAAAACAACATTTATCACCAAGTGGGGAACTTTTACTTACCAAAGAATGTCATTTGGATTGTCAAACGTTGGAGCTACTTTTCAAAAAACAATCAATTTAACCTTTAAAGGTTTAATAGGTGAGTTCGTTGTAGTTTATTTGGATGATATCACTATCTTTTTGAAAAAGAAGGAAGATCATATTGGTCATCTCCAACAAGTTTTTGACAGATGTTATGAGTATCATATTTCATTAAATCTAAAAAGAATGTATCTTTGGGATTAAGTTTGAAAGTTTACTAGGCCATGTAATCATTCAAGAAGAAATTACTATAGATAACCCCTAAATTCAAGCAATATAGAACATTAAACATCCCACAAGTAAAAAGTCTCTTAGATCTTTCTTTATCCCTAGATTCGCTGATGAGACACAATTCGCATGAGCCACGATATCACATCCCATGCGATATTACATATGCGATATTGCGTATGCAATATCGCGTCGTCCCCTACGATGTCGCGTACGCGATATCGCGGTTTGTCACCAAATCTATAAATAAGAGGCGGCACTCCCCTTATTTCCCATCCTGAGTTAGAAGTAGGGAAACTCTGGCAGTTTGATCACTCCAGAGATAGAATATTTTCCATGTGCCTGTAGTAGGAGTCCCAAAGTGAACGGATCTTTATTCGAGCAACATTGTACCTAAACACAAGTTGTGTACGGAAATAAAGACGAGCTTTTTGGATAAACCTTGCAGTGCATGGAATAGAATTTTATTTATTATTTTCTCTCTCACCCTTAAACTCCTAGAATGCGGTATGAGTACGACTTGATTACGAGCATCTAAGGATGTGTACG